>JAGFBZ010000093.1:0-115790 GCA_018398805.1 Hirundichthys speculiger | reverse complement strand
TGTGGTGGAAAAGTACTGATGTCCAAAGAAGCATACATGTGGTGGAAAAATACTGGTGTTCAAAAAGCATGAGTCATGGTCAGATAAGACATTATGGAAAGCACCTGAAAGCCCAGTATGTCCTGTTATGAGGTCATCATGTTGTGTCTGTATCAGTGTGTGTATGTGGCGAAAAGCACCTGGTCAGCAAGAATATGAGTCATGGAAAGTACCTTGAGTCCCAAATGATGATGTGTTAAGCTTTTAAGATAATACAAAGAAAAAAGGATTGTACCATTAAAAATTGTTAAAAAAATGCCACCCTCACCTGGCCAACCACAATTAAACATGTAAATCCTAACCTATCAGAGGAAACCCTGAGGGAAAGGGGTGTGGAAAAAGGAGGGGCAAGAGGTGGTGCTACTCTTGCCCCAGGGGCATATAAGGCGAAGCATTTGCATTATGATTCAGACAGTTGCCCGGGCATGTCTCAGAAGGAACTATTGTACTGTCAATAAAAACCTTCATTTTGACCTTTGAACCAGTTTGTTTGACTTTGTACTTTGAATTTTTATACTTTAAGAACTTAGAATATTTTTGAGATCAGATACGAGTTGTCACACATTTGGCGAGCCGCTACTAGAAACCACCGGAAAGGAGGGGGGCTGCTCTGAAAGCAGGTCCCAGTTCATCACCAAAACAGGAGATATCAATTTATTTTTGTCTTTTTCTAAATTTAGTAAAGGGATCCGCCTCATCCAGCCGTGGTCAGAAGGTCCATAAAACTTTTCTAAACACTAGAATCAACTGAATGGTTAATAGTGTAAAACAAAGCAATAAAAACTGGTGATAGGTCTAAAAATCTGATTGTTTGGAAAAGAAGTGTTGGGATGGATAAGCAGAAAATTAATACTAACCATTTAATTGCAGGTGGCTAAGGTGGCATCACTGGGTTTTGCATTCTGAGTTATGTGATGGTCACATATGAGAGAAAGGATCATCCACAGTCATTTATAACAAATCATTCAAAATTTAATCAATAATTAAGGTTTGTAAAACTAAGAGGTAAAAGAAAGAAGTAAATAGGATAAAACCTGCCCGGGGGCGCCACCTGAGCCTAGCGGCAGTGGGCCGGAAGCAAAAGCTGTAGGGACAGCAAATAAGTACAAGGGGTACTGAACAAAGAAATAAGTAACGCAAGGGATGCAGGAGCACGAATAAATAAAGTTGTGAATTGTTGTGTAAACTGAAACTATATAGAACAACTAGAGAACAAAATAATAAAGTATAGAGAAATTATCTCTGCATTGGTGAAGGGCCGGACACAAGAGAAAGGGGAGGTAAAATAGAAGGGAGAAAAGGTTGGGAGGTTATCACAGAATTCCTGGGAGCATGTGGGCGGCATAAGCATGGGAGCTGGTCCAGCAAACAAGAAGGAGTAATACACCTGCAAAATGGTCATGTGTGACCACCCAAATAAAGAAAATTCAACAGTGTATGAGAGACTGGCACAGGATGACTTCAGGAAGGAACAGATGGCCTATGGAGGGTAGTTTTGATCCAAAATGTTGTGACGAAGTAGAAGAAGGGTTAAGGGAAAAGGAAAAAAGGAATGACAGTACGTACATGAAGAAAAAACAGAAAAATGCCGAACAGAGGAACATTTTGCAATACTTTAGAACAGAAGCAAACAGACACCTAACTCGACGCAGAGAGATAGATCCTCCACCGCCCCCATATAATGGACAGTATTTCTTAGGAGAGGTAGATAAGGTGGATGGTGTAATCACAGGAAGATTAAAGGTAGTAATGAACTTACCGGAAGAGGAGATAGACAAAGAAAGTACGAGGGAGGGATCAGAACCAATAGACCCTGAAGTAAGAACATCACCATCTGCACCCCCTGCCTATTTCGACCCAGAAACAATGAGGGACGAGATAACACCTATAATAAGAGTAGGATATTCTGAGACAGAGGAAGAAGAGGCAGCCGCTAAGAAAAAATATAAGGAAATATGGGAAAGGGTGACACTGTCTACAGGAAAGAGCGTGTTATTTAAAACACGTATAGACTCATCAGATCCAGCAGAAAGTGGAGAAGAACACGACAAAGAACACGAAAGACTGTATAGTGGAATGACACAGAAAAATAAGGAAAAACTCAAGGAACGAGCAGTCAGAAGAAAAGAAAGAGGCCGACGGCAATATGATGCACTGCTGAGACATGGGCTAGAAGAGCAGCCCCAGACACCAGCATGGTCATTAATAAAAACATCAACACCTGTTAAAGGAAGAAAGCGAAGCAACTCATGGACAGGAAAAGTAAGTACAGAAACAGAGGCTCCAGCTCGGAAAGAAACTTTAAAAGGAAAGACACTGTCAAAAAGTATTATGAATTTTGAGGGGGGTAGCAGAAAGTCAGGCTGGGAAATAGACCAGAACGGTGAGGAAATAGACCAGTACTGCGACCAGGCTGATGACTCATGCCCCGAGTATGAGGAAAGTGATAATGAAGAAAGAGGGAGTGACCGTTCAGAGGAGGAGACCGAGGGGGGGCAGCTGGAAAGATTAAAGCACCAGCTTAGCCAAATAATATCAGAGACAAAGGGAGAGAATCAGGACCTGCAAGAGCGATTAAGAAGAATAGAAGTGAGACAAGAAAATAGAATAAACCGGTCCTTGAGAGAACAAACTATGGAAATAATAGAACAGAGCAAAGAGGAACTAACTAAGGAACTAAAAAGAGAGTGGCAAGAGGTAAAGGATAAGTTAGAGAAATCTCGACTGGAGAATGAGAAAAACCTGACACGCCTCAGAGAGTCGACGTTTGAGGTCAGCCTAACAGCAGAGGTGGAGAGACCTGATGACCCAATAACGTTACGGGGCGGCAAGAAGCTGCTACCTCAGCCACACACGAAGAGATCAAAGTTAGGAACAAGCGGGGTAGTGATGGTCCCCTTACTGGCCAAAGGACCGGATGATGATTACCGGTACGTACCGTGGTCATTTATGGATATGATGACACTTGCTGGGAAACTGACTCCCCTGACAGATGGAGCAGATAAATGGATCGAGAGGCTCGAGGAACTTACAGGAGGGATCAAATTGGCAGCTGGGGATGTGAAGGCGCTGCTGATAAAGACGGCAGGACAAGCAGCCATCACAGAGATTTTCAGAGTGGCAGACTTGGAAGGGGTAACGGACGGGCACACCCATGATGAGGTGCCCTTTGACTATTTGAGACCCAGGGTATAGAAGGCCTTAAGAGAGAAATATCCCTCACGAATGGACCCAGGCAAGTTAGAAAAAGAGTGCCTGAAAGACAGCGACAGCCCAGCACAGTTTCTGCATGATTATCAAAAAATGTGGAAAGCTGAGACAGGAAACGCATGGGATAGCAATGAGTCAACAAGAGCATTATTCAAATTATATGTAAAAAATGCTATGCCCAAAGAAGTACAGTCCAAAATGAGTGAGGTAGTGGGACTAATGAAAGGAATGGCAGTGTTTTCTGAGATGTGTCATTATGTGAATGCATACAGAGCTAAGAGGCAGACCCGTGAAGACCAAAGTAAGATGTTGGCTAACAAGCTAACCCAACTACAGATAGGAGAGCTGACCAAGCAAAAAAAGGAAAGGGAGAAGCCTAAAACACAGGCAACAGTAACAGCGGCAACACCAGGGCTGGAGGACGGATGTGGAGACGGAGGAGCAATGCAGGCCCCAGTAATTGCACCAACACTGTCTCCCCCAGCCCAACAGACACCTGCTGTGCTTAACTGTGCTCCTGTAGTACCAGCTCCACAGATCCCACCGATCCACGTGCATCTTAATCAAGGAGGAGGGGACCAGCAACCCCCCGCGGGACGAGGACGAGGCGGTCCCACCCATGCGGGGGAGATGGGGCAGACCTCGAGGAGGAGCCAGAGGGGCCATGTCAGGACCACAACAACAGGTGCCTCCACAGCGCCACAGTACATTCAAGGCTGCAGTGTTGGGGGTGTGGGCAAACTGGACATATGCAAAGAGACTGCCCGACCAACCCCTGATGGGTCCCCCAAATCCGAATGCTGAGTCTCACACACGGGAATGGCCCTAATCACCAGAGCAATGGCCCTGGATGGCCCAGCAGCGTATTGGCAATAAGGGTGCCCAGGAAACCTGAGGGGAAGACAATTTTGCCCATCTTAACAATACGCCCCCAACGGAACCCACAATAAATGTAACTATATGTAATCAACATCACCAATTATGATTGATACTGAGCTACGTACTCATGTATAGGAAACAAGGAGCCTATCTTCCCCTCTCTGCTTCAAAGATTCGTACTATAGGTTTCTCTGGGAAAACACAGATAATACCAATGACTGAGCCAGTTCCGCTAAAAATAGGAGACAAGACAATCTACGCTTCCCTGTTGTATTCGGCAGATACGCCAATCAATCTCTTGGGAAGAGATGTGTTATGCCAACTGAATGCAAAGATCAGTGTACACCAGACGGTATCTACTTTGATGTGACGGATGATAAAAATGACAGTTTATCTTTCCCTATGATGCCACTAATAGTATCCACAGGACCACCGCAGACCTCCAACCATGGTCCCGAGGCTCAAGTGTACTGGTTGAAGCTGACAGCACATAATTCTTTTCTTCATCAGGAATGGGAAGCCTGGCGACCACTGGTAATGAATCACTATGACATGGCTACAGAGCCAACACTTCCACTTCACTGCACTATGTTGTATGACAAGGACCAACTCGGAGGACTTTGAGACAAGCTGGGATGAAAATATCAATGGTAAAACCACGATAATTCAGTATGAAGATATCATAGTAGGACCTCAAGGAGCAGCAGCAGCTGTGAATTTTGCAGACCAGAAAGTTGAAAACTGGTTTTCAGTTCCCAACTCATCACCACATGTGACATTGTTAATTGCAGAAGGGTATGAGTCACATGACCTAGGCCCTATGGTGAAAGCAGCAAGACAGGTGGAGAACTGGACTCCCACAGACTGTCCTCGAGTGAGTGTTTCCCCAGATGGACTATTTTTCAAAATCACAACCCCATCAGCTGATGAAGCAATAGCAGACAGGGTTAAGGTACTGTGATATTAAAAATTGATTTCAGGCTTTCTGAGGCCTTCCTGACCTGGAGTAAAATCACTGACAGGGCTGGATGACATTTGATTAACCGTGATTAAACTCGTCTAAGACGAGGCCAGAGTGTTGATATGATATTAGGCGTCAACGAGTCTGCCGAGTTTGACGTCTAGAGAACTTATCCAAGGTCCTGATGTTTTTCCTGTGATCTTTAAATGCAATTGTTCCCTACTGATATGTTGTCATTCTGAACCATCCAGCATTCTGTAATGACCTCTCTGATTTGCATGCAGACTTGGAGAATAAAACTCCGTTTTGGCACCTCCGTCAGGTTGTCAGTGCTTTGTTTAATAACGAATTGGCTGCATCACCAGAACACAATTATGGTTGAATTTGAGTGTATGCTTTTGAGTGAGATATACCCAAAATTCAACATAACAGTTGGCGTCCCTGCATTTTTTAACTTGTTTTTCTGTGCTTTGTCTGCTGGTTCCACTCGCTGCGGCCCTGATCGGTGAGAGAAAGCTCTTTTCGGCCGAAATATTCCGTAGGTTTTGAGGAATCCGGTCTCGTGATGGACAACCGCAGCCACTGGACGGGGACAAGGGCGGATGAACGACCGAACCACTGTTCTGGTGAGTGGAAATTATTTTGTCTGTCTGATCACTGAGCTGCGACGGAGCGGTGAGGAGGTTTGTGAGGTTTGTCTGTTTGGGGTACCCCGGGTGTTTGTTTTGTGTTGTTTTCGGCTGCATGGTGTTTTCTGAGCTGTTCTGTGCCCTGTGAGCCACACTGCCTCGTCTGTGGGTCTCAGTCCGTGGGGAGATTGTGCACCGGAGTTTTCTGTCGCTGATTGAGTGCCAACCCCTCGTACAGGTGTCGTGTTGGACAGCCTGTCGAAACTGCCGTCTTCTGGTGTTACTAGCCGGTGAGCTAGGCTGCTCGAGGTACGCGGTGAGTGCCTCGCGACAGAAGTGGGAAATATTGATTCCATTACTTTGTACTGGCTGGACAAGGTGGATGGGACGTAAGCAGTTGCGATCCGATGACGATTGGATCTAAGGCAAGAGAACGAGATCTCGGAACCAGAAGTGATTTGAGAAGTAGTAATGAGGCAGTTGCGGACTTAAGTCTTGAAACAAAAAAGAAAAAAAAAAAAAAAAAGTTTCAGTTGTGTTGGACCGGGACGGATCGGCACTGGGCTCATAGGGGCAGGCTGTTTCAGGCTTTTTCAGGCTGTTTGTGGAATAATTGTTAAAGCAATGAGCTGTGGCTTTGGATGATTGCCTGTTTGATGTTACGAGGTTTGGCAGTTGAATGTACAAACATAAATTAAAGATTTCTGACGATTCGCGTTCTCGATGATCTGGGGAGACAATGCGCGGGCGCGAAGCGAAGAAGCAGCGGTTAAAGGGAAAAAAAAAAAGGGAAAGATAAGCGCTGCGGTCTGAGCAAGCACTGGGGAACCAGAGGCACTGTAGTTTTTGGGAAAGAGGCAAGTTTATTCGTTCAGAAATTTAGACGTTTTCTTCTCCCTTTCTTACCCTAATCTATCTTAACCCTTCACTCGCGTGTACATAGCAGACAACATGACAATTTCACATCTGCTTCACCCCGAGAAGTTCTGGGAGTGAACTGTTTCCCCAAAAAAACGCTGCGCTGAAGACGTGCGGGGGAGACTCGCCTGCTGCGCGCTCCAGAGACTGCATGCTGCAGCTGGAGGGAGACTGCTGCGCGCTCACGTTTGGAGGAACTGAACTGATTTGCTGTGAATAACGAATGTCTCTCAGCCCAACAGCGGACAGCCGACACCGCCGTGGTGGATGTGGTCAGAGATGAGGGCTCTGACGTCCGTCTTCAATGTGATGGGACATTGGTCAGCAGTGTTCAGCAGTCCGGCAGTGTGCTGGAAAAGTGGGAGGCGCCGGCAGCAGATTGACAGAGTGACGCCATCTGGACTCTGCCGTGGACGAGGGGGTGGGGCCAGGTGACACGTCACTACCACACGTACTGATACACAAGAATGCAAATACTGATAAGACATCGCAACACATTTTTTTCCCTCTGTCCTTGGCTCTTTTGCAATGAAGAACTGCTTGCTAAAAGTTTTCTGTCGACACTGCGTGTCTGGAAAAAGGTACTACACCTTTTCACCAATTCAATTTATGATCCAAGTAATTTCAGTCATAATATTTGCCTCAAATAATTTTGCCTGTCTCTGATTCCTCAGTCACCTTGCTAATGGACTGCATCCATACCGAAGTTATTAATTTGTAAATTCTGCCTCAAGGTAATTAAGATGAAGATGAAGATCACTTGGTTTGGTCCATTCCTCTGCCAACAACAATAACCATTTTTTTTTGTGTGTGTTTTTGTCTATTTTTATTGTTTATAAGAAGGAACATGGTAAAATAAGAAACTGAAATCACAATATTATACTGGTCTACGCATTGTAGTGCGTGCCAGTGGCACTGACTCTGAGTCAGGTAATTGGTAACTGCTTGTCATTGTGTATTATGTGTTGTCTGCAGGAGTGTGAATGTTTCAGACGACTCCGACTCTCGACGTGCTTTGACGACAACGTGGGCTCCTTTGACTGACTGTGAGAGCAGGAGACCCTACTGTTTTGTTTTACCATGCAGACAGAAATGCATATCGTGTGTTGTTTCATTCTAGCTGATCACGTGTCGCGCTGTGTTCACCTGGAGGGCGATGTGGGTTTCTGCCTGCTGATCGTGAATTGGGCCAATTACCAAACATTCCAGAACGTTTACAACGACGACATTATGAGCACAAGGTCCATGCGATGTAGGTTTGATCAAGAATGTCGAACCGGTTGTGATCACTCAAAAAATCTGATATTGGGCTGTGTCAGCAATAATATCCAACAGTATTTCAACAATATTGACAGAGGGGGCAGTGATGGGAGTTACGCCTGTTTTTAGATCTTTGCGCGCTGCAGGTGTGATTGTCCATGCCCTGATTCTCCAATCCAAACACTGATTTGGGTGAGCCTTGGACATTCACCCGTCTGTGTCAAGGTTGCTGTGAACAGAAACAGGTGATGTCTTTTGTAGGGATGGGTTCTTATTGTCAGGTGTTTGAATTGAATTGAATTGAAAATACTTTATTGATCCCTTGCGGATTAATAAATTTAATTTAATGCGAATTATTGAATTGAATTGAAAATACTTTTATAATCCCCGAGGGGAAATTGGCTCGTTGCAGCAGATACAAAATATACATAAATAGACAGGACATTAAATAGACATTAAATAGGCAATAAATAGAAGAAAAAATAAATAAAAAGTAAGTAGTCAAAAACAGTGTGCAAAACAGACAAAAACAGTGTGCAAAACCAGTAGTAATAAAACTTTAATAATAAAACTGTAATAATGTAATAAATAAAATAAATAAAATAGCTTGCAGTTGCTATTAGCACCTCAAAATATGGCTTGGCAACCTCAAAGCAACCCCAAGAATGGAGACTATTAAAAATGAAAATCTTAATTGTGTTAAATAAAGTAAAAATGGTGACAATTTAATTTAAAATTAGTTTCATGTGTTTTTGCTTTAAATTAAAAAAGAAGGAAGACAATTAAAAACCATGAGAGCTGGCCTGCAGGGGTCACGCGAAGTCAGCTTGGGAAATAAAAAAACCAGGCTGTTAGGAAAGTGACATCAAAATGGAGGCTATCTGTTGAAGCGTAAGTCTGCCAGATCCCTCTGATGTGAACTTATGTGAATATTAACTGGTTAAATGTGATGAACAGGTTATTGTTAAATGATTTGTAGTCTAGGCTGTTAATGTACATTTCTCACTGCTGTGAAAAGCGGCATGACTATATGGTAAAATTATAATAACGAACTTCAAATTGATTTTTTATCTGTTTCATGGCATGCGTGCTAGTTTCAAATAGCGCTGATTAGAATAAGGAGGCCGGTAATGACATACATATCCATATTTATGCTATTTAATTGGTATTGCAATTAAATTGTCCAGTAACTCCATACAACTGTTTAGCAACAACTAAGCAACTGCAATGAAAATTTTTGCTGCCGCCATTGTTCATCCTATATAAAGACCGTTGCATCGGTTAAAGGGACATAAAAACATTATATATACATATATATACATATAAAATAAGTAAATTAACACTTTAAATACTACACCTTACCAAGAATTAAATATATAAGAATAACAAAATAGACTAAGTAACTCTGGCCCACGTGTGCAAATCCAATGTACAAAAAGTACAAATAGAGATTATCAAATACCTTGTCTAATAGTAAAGGAAAAGAGAAAGTAACCTAGGTTAAACAACATATAGAGATACTATAGATTTTACAGATTTAAAGTGATTGGTTGTATAGTGTGATGGCCACTGGCAGGAATGACATCTGTTCTGTTACAGGAACATGAAGCCTGTGGCTTATTTTTCTGGTAAGCTGGATCCAGATCCAACGTGGATCTCCACGTTGTTTGTGAGCTGTGGCTGCTGCTGAGAAAGCTGTCTATGCTCACTGATCTGGTAAGTTATGCTGTTTTGACTCTTTGGGTACCACATGCCGTGTCTATGACACTGTTGGAGCAGAAAACGTCACATTTGTCTGCTACTAGGTGGGTTTGGTACTAAACAGGTGCCTTTAACTGTTCAATTCCATCTGAAACAGTTCTTTTTTATTTTGACTGTATTAAATCCAGCCACTTTCATGCCAGGTCCAGAGGACACAGCGTACCTCACGATTGTGTGGCTGTGATTAATGAGATTCTGGCTCGCTTCCACATCATTGTTCGGCCCAAGCAGCTAACTAGTGGCTTTGACTGAAGCATGCAGATTGGCGGAGGGGTAGAGCGTCAACGATTTACACGGACAGCAGGTATGGGTTTGGTTTTGTCATGAAGGTGGATGCTCTCTTGGGGGCCATCTTCCTGCCCAGTTCCGTGCTGTGTGTAAGTGTCCGGCTCATGTTAACGGCCCGATCGTATTTCCGCAGGCAACGCTCATGCAGATGCGGCTGCGAAGGTGGCTGCTCGTTCTCCTGTTAACTGTTCTCTCGTCTCTGCAGTGGCTTCGTGCGATGCAGTCTTTCTCCTCCCCGGCTGAGAAACGGTTGTGGCAGTGGGATGGCTGTGGTCTGGGTGATGGCATGTGGCGTGCAGGTGACTCAAGGCCGTGTTTGCCTAAGCATTTTTCTTCCCACTTTGCTAGGCTAACGCACAGGCTGGACCACGCATCCCCAGGGGGCCATGCTGTCGACCTTGGCTAAGTACTGGTTCACGAGAGGTTTTTCCTCTTGTGCGCAGAGGTTCTGCCAGTCCTGCGTGATCTGTTCTGCCCACGACGCGGAGGGGGAGTGAGGATGCCGCTGGCATCTGACAGACTGTTTGAGTACATCATGCTAGATTTTATTGAATCTCTCCTTGTGAGGGAAAGAAATATTGTCTGGTTGTTGTTGACACGTCTTAAAGTGGTTGAGGTTTTTAACTTTTCTAAGGATGTCAGCTCCACAGTGGCAGAGGCTTGGCTGAAGGAGATCCTGCCACGGTGGGAATTCCATCTGAAATCTCCAGTGGACAACGGCACTCATTTTGTTAACAAGCCCTGTTGCGGTAGGGAAGGTTCTGGGTTTGACCTCAGGTGACACTGTGCCTACCATCCTGCCAGTGGGGGTGCTGTTGAGAGGGAGGTATGGTTGTAAGTTGGTACAGTGTTGTGCAGGAACAGAGTGTACCTGGCTGAAGGCTCTGGGCTACCGTCGTGTGTACTTGAGGAGGTCGAGTGCGAGTGGCGATCGGGGGCTACTCTGAGTCCGTTCGAGATCCTCTTTGGCAGAGTGGACGCACCAGATGAGTGTTTCCTTCCTTCATCTGATTGTGTGAGAATTCTGTGTTGTCGTATTGAGTTGCACTCTATATTGACACAGATTAACTCACAGGTGACGGTGCCCAGCCTGTACCAGCCAGTGGACCCCTGCACAGCACTCACCCAGGAGAGTGGGTCCTGATGCGAGACCTGCTTCAGAGGCGCTAGAGGAACGGAGCAGTGGAACGGTCTTTTCCAGGTTCTGCTAACGACCCGCACTGCTGTTAACATAGCGGCGCGGGCGACCTGGACTCACACCTGCCCCTGCAAACAGTTCCTGATCCAGCTTCTGGCTGCTGGATCCCCGGTTCCTTGGTATCTCCAGGCTTCTGGGGCCTGTTTGTACCTCTGAGCACACATACATGCACATACACATACACATATACACACACAACCTGAGCTTGGACAGGACAGGCCAGGATTACTAGAAAATAAAAAATAATAATAAAAAAAAAAAAGAGGAAAAAGAGAGACTGATGTTTTTCCAACCAGACTGTTACATCACATATTCTTCATCCCACACTGCTGATCGAGAAAAGATGGATCCTCCAAGACTTCCACGATGGGGGAGTGGGGGGGTCTGGAGGGGGTGTGAATTTAATATGAAATATGACTATAATGGGTTTTGTTTCATTTATGTTGTTTATTCCATTTATGTTTTATGTTATCATTTTCCTGTGTTTTTTGGTTTTCCTACTCATGTGCCAGGAACATGTGCGACAGCCATGATCTTGCTTGAGACGTGTCCATTCCTGACTATTTGGGTATTTGATTTATAATACGAAATTCAAATGTTGTAACTCAGCTTCAGGATCAGGCGTTTAGATCTTGGTTTAAGCAGGTCCTTCATAAAGTCCAACACTTTGTGAAGCTCCTGTTGTTTTCTCGTTCGTGTTCTCCTCGTGGGCGGCATCTGGGGAAAGCGTTTGTGGTCTCGCTAGGAAGGCCGCATGTGGAGTTCAACGTCGAGATAATAGTGAGGGGTGTCTCCCACCCTTACTTGTCATCTTTAAATATCTCTGAGCTTCTCATTTGGGTTATAATTTGGATGTTACTGATATTCTCAGGTTTATCAAACTTCTTTATGGTATTTATGATTCGTTGACTCATCATCATGTTAAATTATTAGTTAATAAGTAGTTAATTATCCCTGTTATCTGTTTCCAAGCGTGAGGTCTAGCCTCATGTTAATCACGTCTCAGTGGGGCGAAGTTCTTAGGGGTTTAGTTCCTCGGAGGGGTACTATGAATTTGGTCGGCCAGGTTGGCAGTCTGGCGTTTGATTGAACCTTTGAACCTTACATCCTTAGCCTCAGAGGGGGTTGGGATGTCACAATGGAGATGCAGCACCACAGGGACTCAGCGGAGCCCTGGGGGTTTGATCTGTGGACATGGCTGACCTCAGGGTCCTGGTACTCAGTATTTTTGGAAGTGTTTACTCCATTTCTGTTTGTTTTGGTTCTGTGTTTTATTTTCATGTGTGATTCCATGTTTACGCCGCATGATGCTAAAAGCAATAACTTGACATTGTTCTTGCATGATCAGAGGTCTGATCCGTTCCCCGACATCAACTGGGGGGTGCACCTGCGGGTGCTTCTGAGAACTGAATGTTCTTGCTTAGATAGCCTTGCGGCCTTTTTTCCCACTGGGTTTTTGGCCTAGATTAGAGTAGATAGTCTCTAGAGGTCTTTTGCCGTTCCCCTTATTTCCGGGAATCTGACAATCTAAATTATACCAAATCCAGTCAACCACTTTGATGTATGTTGATGATATTTTGATCTGTTCTGAAACAAAGGAGCAGTGTGAAAAAGACTCCATCACTGTGTTAACGGCTCTGGCAGAAGGAGGACACAAAGTAAGTAAAAAGAAACTCCAGTTCTGTCAGACTACAGTAGAATATTTGGGAAGACAGCTAAGTGGGGACAAGAGGCAAATTGCACCGTCTCAGCTGGAGGCCATAAGTAAAGTCCCAAAGCCCCTAAATGTGGGGCAGATGTTGTCTTTTCTTGGTATGGCGGGCTACAGCAGACCATGGATCTGTGATTACACTCTCAAAACAGCCCCTCTAAGAGCCCTGATCCGTGCAGCAGGACAGGGACAACAGTCGGCCATGTTGCAGTGGACTGATGAGGCAGAGGGGGCTTTTCAACTATTGAAAAAAGATCTCCAAACTGCTCCAGCCTTGGCCAATCCAGACTATGGCAAACCATTCCATCTATATGTGGCAGAAAGACAGGGGTATGCATGTGCAGTATTGATGCAGGACACTCCAACAGGTAAACAACCAATCTCTTACTATAGTACAAAATTGGACAGTGTGGAGGAGGGGCTGCCACCTTGCTATCAGGGTTTAGCAGCAGCTGCCTTCGCATACAAAAAAGCATCAGTGATCACTATGGGACATCCAGTGACACTCTACACTTCACATCAACTGCATGCTATGCTCACAAGCCCACGCTTTGTGATTACTCAAGCCAGACGAACAGGTTATGAAATCCTGTTATCAGGACCAGACTGACCTGACCATAATGAGATGCACAACTATCAACCCCGCCACAAGAATGGTGTTGCCAACAGAAGGTGAGCCCCATGATTGTCTCAGGGAGATGGACACCTTCATGAAAGTGAGGGATGATTTGTATACGGGGTGTGCCACATAAATGCTAGTATTTGGAAGCAGAGAGGGTTTGTACGTACAGATGGCACCCCAGTGGCACATGGGCAGGCTGTAGTAGAGTTGATACAAGCTATGCAACTCCCCACGTCTCTGGCAATAGTGAAATGCGCAGCTCATCAGAACAATACCACACCAGTAGCCATAGGAAACAACTTAGCTGATGAAGCCGCTAAAGAAGCAACAGGCCAGGTAATGCAGGGACCAATATTATTTGAGGAGGACGCTGCTCCTATTACTAGCTTAGCATCATTAATAGAAGCACAGAACAATGTTTCTCAGGCAGAGAAAGATCTGTGGAGACAGAGAGGTGCTGTACGCACCCAACATCCCCATGAGGGGCTGTACAGAAGTCATAGTGGACATTTTGTCTTACCACTATCCTTATTACCTATGGCTATAAGAAAAATGCATGAACCTGACCACCGTTCACGAGCCCAAGTCATTAGGAAACTACAAGCTGTATGGTGGTCCCCCTATATGACCTACATGGTTGATAGGGAACTTGCAATGTGTCCACACTGTCCAAAATACAATGTCCGCAAAAATGTTCACCCACCCATTGGCTCACATTCCTATGCCAGATGGCCCTTTCTGCCATCTGATGATGGATTATGTAGATATGGTTCAGCGGGTACAGGGTAAACGATATATGATTGTTGTTGTCTGCAGGTTCAGCAGGTGGGTTGAAGCCTGCGCCGTGTCAAAAGCAGACTACAAAGCTGCAGCAAGATTCTTAGTTAAAGAAGTGTTTCCCAGGTTTGGTATGCCAGACACTATTTCAATGGACAATGGCAGTCACTTTGTAAAGAATACCATCCGGGAAATGTTCAAGCTCTTGGGGGTCAAACAGAAGTATGGCTGTGTGTACCACCCTCAGTCACAAGGGTCAGTCGAACGCGCTAATGGCGCTCTGAAAACCAAGATTGCCAAAATTGTGGCAGATAGTGATGGCTGACTGACATGGGTGGATGCACTGCCACTGGCATTAATGGCAATGCGCTCTCAAACTAACCGAATAACCCATTTGACTCCACATGAAATGCTTACAGGTCGACCAATGCCCCTCCCACAGATCAGAGGACCATACGAGGGGGCAACGCTGGAGCAATTAGACTGAGAGCTGGGTAATTATTTACGTGCATTGACTCAAATCCACAGGCTTGTGTTCCAACAGGTGCAGGAAGCCCACAAGAAGGACGAGCCTCGCATCCCACTGGACGTGCGAGACGTACAAGTTGGGGACCAGGTGTACATAAGGGTGTTTAGACGACAGTGGAACGAACCCCGTAGAAAGGGACCGTATAAAGTTGTATTAACCACTCCCACTGCCATTAAAGTGGAAGGTAAGCCCGTATGGTTCCATAAGAATCACTGCACCCGTCATAGGCCACCAGACCCTCCTGGACATTTTCCAGGACCGACAGGGGCTGAGCATGTTGACAGGGTGGCGCAAGGCCCCCCTCAGCGCACTCGTAGTAGCACACCTTCCGGGACCCCTGATGGGCAAAGAAGGTCAGCCCGTCTGGCGGCCCATCGCCGCCCACAGAGGCTGCAATCCACTGACTCTGAATACTCTACCACTCCCACTTCGCCTGATGGGCATGTTAATTCTGTTACTGGCTTGGGTGGGCCTGAGGATCGGGACTCGCCTGGGGAGGGCCCGTCATCACGTGGGGGAACGCCATCGCAGAGCCCACAGAGCACTGATGGCACTGTGGCAGGTCCATCAGCTGACTCGTCATCTGCATCTTCCTGGTTTCATGGGCCGGACTGGTTTGGTGACCTTTCACCTGATTCGTCAGATGGCCCCACATCTGCGCCCTTCCCACCAGCACCAGGTTCCCGCCCCACCCCGCCGCCGCCCACGCCGCATTATCCGCCCTCCGAGGGCTCCCCTTCCCCTTCCGACTAAAGGGTTGTTGGTGTTAACCCTGTGTGGATTAACAACGGGGGAAATTATAGTACTACCAACCTTTAACACAGTAGCCTCACAGAGCACGGTAGAAACATGTGCACTAGCAATGACCACACTAGCTACTAACAAAGGAATAATAGATGGGGATAAAGGGGAAATCAAACATATAATGCATGTAAAAGCAGATATATATGATCAGTTGCTGACACAGGAAATATTGGAAACCGGCTCAATTGGTAAGCATTGGCTGGGCTACCCGGAAGACGCCGACTGTCGTGGGGAAGGGATGGTGATCATTCAGGTAAGATGCACCAAAACACACTGTTGCAGAGAGCAGACAGGACAGAACATGTCAGTAGAAGAGGCTAGGACCAAAGTAAGGTTAATGACTACCAGGCAGAAAAGAGATGTGACTAAATTAAAAACGACGCACTGGGGCACTAATATGTACCAACAGTGGGTACAATATTCGATAGACGCCATGTTCGCAGCAAAAAGGTTAGAAAAACGAGATTGTATTGCGTGTTATAACCGCAAGAGCCTGCCCCAGATACGACCGCTACCAGGAAGTGAGATAGGAACCTGCCCAAACATCACTAAGTGTTTTGCTGCCTGCACAATGTACATGGCAGGGGGAGGAACAGGTTGGAGCAACGACAGGCAGGTCTGCCCATACCACCTATCAAGTAACAAATATAGCATAACAAAAACTCTTCCCCCGGTAGTGAGTAAACCTAATAACCATAGTTTTCCCTTTTGTATAGTGCGGGGAGAACTGGAAAAAGTTGTCAACAGGACAGACAGGTCCATAATGACAGACCCGGAGGGACTGATAAGATGCCGCCTGGGCAAAATGGGAGCTAAGATATGTAAGACCAACCGAACAGCTCCAATCCAGTGCAAACAAGTAGTGCCGAATGCAGGAAGGGTGATTTACTTTCTTAATTCTACAATGATATCCCAATATATGTTACCAGACCTAAAAAAGGGAACTGAGCTACTGGGAGATATTTTTTGGACATGCGAAAACGACACCGCCCTGATACCCCAGCTACCAGCAAACTGGACAGGCATATGTGCCCCAGTAATGCTGACAGGACAGTTGTCCCTGATTATCGAACGAGAAGCTCAACAAAATAAAACACGTAGACGAAAACGGAGCGAGCCTGATCATGGGAACTGGCAATGGAAAGCATCCAATGAGACATATATTACTTGGGACCAAGTCCCTATGGGGGTGCCTGAGGGAGATGTGGCATTGGGATCTGAATGGATAATCTCTGGAAGGGCAGCAGGAAGCGTACCATTTGCAGGAACAATTCTGAACGCCCAATATATAGCCCGAAATAGTCGCTGGGTTAACCTCCTCTGGTATAACCAGCAGAGATTTATAAACTCATATACAGGCAATCAAGGAACAACTGCATGCAACATCAGTGATGACCCTGCAAAACAGATTTGTGCTAGAAACACTCATGGCAGCAGACCAAGGAGTCTGTGATGTAATAGGCGACGAATGCTGTTCCCTAATACCAATGCACACAGGCCCCAATGGTAGTTTAACGAGGGTCCTGAATGAAATGAAACGACTAAGGGGCGAGCATGTGAAAAGTTCTAATTGGAATACACAACTTGATGGTTTTTGGGACTGGCTAGGACAACTGAACTGGTGGAAGTATTTAAAAGCAGCTGGAATAGCACTTGGAGTTCTTATACTGATAGTACTGTTGGTGATTTGTTGTGTTCTGCCCTTGCTCCGTGTCCTGATATCACGTGTTTTTAAAAGTGCAACAGGCCAATTCCCCCTTGTAGAGATACAGGTCCACTCAGAAATAGGCGAACCACCAAAACCTAGGGAATGGCAGGAAAGGTATGGATAGGTAAGAATGAAGAGATCACCGTCCACTCCCCACAAGGTACGTGTTATTTTTAATGTACATAATACGAAAAGTCAGCAATGACTATATATATATATATATATAAAAGTTATATATGAGTAAATATACACACACATAGAATACAGTAGTATACTTAAAAGATGAATGTAAATGTAAAACTGCTGATTACTGCCGTATCTTTACTACAGACTGTTAAAATGGCAGAAGCCTACTTTGATGGAACACATAGGACCCCAGATGAATAACAGGAGCACAATTACAACGGAGGGGACAACATACATACACCAGTAGGAATGCACCTGCTTCTGGGTACGCGCACTTTTATCCCAAACAGGTATCCTAAAGAACCTCGGCCGACCCAGTGGAACTTCAATCGCCCAGGGGGGCCAGGATGGGTCCCTTATCGAGTGATGACCAGCGGAAGTCTGGCCGGACCATCCACCTCTACTGCACCAACACCACCAGCACCAACTGATGTCCAGCTGCAGCTACCACCAACGTCGCCGATGTACAGCCCGGACAGCCCTGACAATCCAGCTGACCGAGGGCTCATCATGCAGGTGCCACCATCGCCCAGAAACATACCACCGTACCTGCGACTGGAACCAAGGGATGTCGAGCATCTGGCACGGTTCCTGGTCAAGCCAGTTGAACAATACACCGTCAGGGAGGAGCTACGCGACGAAATATGCACCATGACAAAAAGCGTGTACTCATCCTTGTCGGCTGGATTAACCCCAATGGCCCGTGTGCAAATCAGGAGAATCAGGAGCCTAACCTACAATCATAGACACGCACAGTCCCTGTCCCGTTTAAGAGAAGACAATGAAAAACTCACCCAACAACTGACCCAAGCTCGAAACGCCATCGCTTCCTTAAAAGGAACAAGTAGAGCAGGCAAAGGCTGCCCAGGCCCAAACCCAACAGCAATATGAGTTCCTGAGACAGTCCCATGCGACCATGGCCCGACTCTGTCAGGAAAGACTGGGACGACAGGTCGCGGCCGTAAACGGGATGGTCCTAGTGACAAGGGGGGAAGGAGGCCCTCCACCCCAGTCGGACTCACGAGACTCTCAGTCCAGGGAACAATAGACTGTTTTAAAAGTACTATATTACAAAGGAAAAGACTTACTGATGTGATATGTGTGTATGTGTTTTAATATGTTTAAAGTGACAAGTAACCATATCTGTTAGACGACTTTAAAATGTGGGCTTTGCCCAAATGATGTATTCCTGAGAGCATAGGCCCAGGAATTAGTATATTGTTTCCAAAACAATATCTGGTTGCCCTGTTGATTGGCTTAAATGATAAAAGCTAGGGAGGTGCCTACCGCCTGCATAGTATTAGCTAATGTCTGGATGACAGTGCTGCTAAGTTGACAGTGTCGGAATGACAATGCAGCTAATTTAAAAACAAGACAGAAAATACCAAAAACAAAAACTTAAGAGGGATAACCCTCATAAGAAGGCCAGGGGTTTGCCCCTTGAACAAACTAAGGTAACTAGCTGCTTAAGCAGAATAGACCAGGTTTGCTATAAGACAGCATTATCTTTCACGAGTGTTCTAAGTAGGTGCACGGAACAAAGTAGGTTTGGTCACGAGTGTCTTATGTATTTGCATGCTCACGTGTGGTTTATGGTTTATGGTTTAGTAATGGAATAATGTACTACTGACACTGCCACCTGAGGGTTTTACCCCCTGTTAACCGATAATCGGGGGGATGTTTCCCTGGTCAGATCTCAGAGTCAGTTAGGAGCCTATCAGGGATGATCATAGAGCCACCAGGATGGGCAAGTCCCGGGGTGGTTCTAAGGTGTGGAGGCAGTTGCTGTTGCGGCTGCGTCGGCACCTTGCAGTGATCCTCGCTGATGGGAGTTGATTGAGCACATGCATGAATTGTGGTATTGAGAACAATCAGTATATATCATTTGGTGATTAATGAATATACATATGTTATCCTATGCTGTGTGATGTGCATTTAGGGTGGTCCTTATCAGGACCACAGGGGGGAAATGTGGTGGAAAAGTACTGGTGTCCAAAGAAGCATAAATGTGGTGGAAAAGTACTGGTGTCCAAAGAAGCATGAGTCATGGTCAGATAAGAAATTATGGAAAGCACCTGAAAGCCCAGTATGCCCTGTTATGAGGTCATCAACTGTTGTGTCTGTATCAGTGTGTATGTGGCGAAAAGCACCTGGTCAGCAAGAATATGAGTCATAGAAAGTACCTTGAATCCCAGATGCTGATGTGTTAAGCTTTTTAAGAAAATACAAAGAAAAAAGGTTGTACCATTAAAAATTGTTAAAAAATGCCACCCTCACCTGGCCAACCACAATTAAACATGTAAATCCTAACCTATCAGAGGAAACCCTGAGGAAAGGGGCGTGGAAAAAGGAGGGGCAAGAGGTGGTGCTACTCTTGCCCCAGGTGCATATAAGGCGAAGCATTCGCATTGTGATTCAGACTGTTGCCCGGGCATGTCTCAGAAGGAGCTATTGTACTGACAATAAAACCTTCACTTTGAACCAGTTTGTTTGACTTTGTACTTTGAATTTTTATACTTTAAGAACTTAGAATATTTTTGAGATCAGATACGAGTTGTCACGACAGTGGCAGCATTTATTGATTATATATTATAAAATAACCTCTGATTCTACTCTAAACATGTCTAAATTTGGCTGAGTCTTACTGTTTTACTCATCTGTGATGGTCCAAGCTGGTTAGGGACTGAGTAATGTGGCCATCCGAGGCTGCAGGGTAAGGGAGTCTGGGCGTGGTCCTTCCAGGCACAGGTTGGTGTGGTGGATAATCCCCTGCATCCAATCCCCTGCTAAGAAGTGAGCTGGGAAAATCCTCACAGTTCCGATTTTAATCTTCAAGTCTTTGGGGGATTTTGGTTAACCCATTCTGGCATCTTCTTTCTCTATTATCAACCTGAACCAATAGTCTTGGAAAGTCCCTTGATGTTGAATCACTCCCTCGGTCTCAGTTTGGGCTGGTGGGGAGTCTTTGGACTCCTCTTCTGCGACGACTCTCTGACGGATTAACGCCGTTTGTCCTTAAACTCTCTTTTTTATACCCTCTTGCTTCAACACTGCCTTCTCACTGCCTATCAAATGAAATAACAGGTCCCGATTGGTTGGTAACACAATGAATGCTACGGTCACATACACAGTTTCCCCCCTCCAGGACATCTGCCACACCCAAAGCTGAACTTTTAGACATCCCTTGATGTTTACTGGAGAATGGGCTCAGGCCACCATGACCTGTTTATTGAATCAGTGTCACAGTCTTAGCTGACATTCGATTAGCTGAATGTGCAGAGGAATGTTTTTGAATAGCAAATTTAACTTCTCTCTCAAAAGAAACATTACCTAATTATCAAACCCAAATTTATGCTTTATCCCAAATATATTTCCCCACTTATTTTAGGTTTGTCATTAGACAAATTAATACTTTTATTGTGTCTCATTACTCCAAATCATCTCCTCTTGTCCTCTGTACCTGACTACAGCAGTTTGTTTTGGAACGGAACGATTGTTTGGGTTTGTACCCCTGCCCTGCTCTCAGACAGAGTGCATTCATCTTAAGATCATCATTTTTGCCTAAACAGTGAATATACCTCCAATCTTCATTTTCTTCCTATATCAATGCATTTCTTGTTACTTACTGATCATTAGTCATTACAATCATTATTCATCACAATCATCATTACATTTCACAATTCATCATTGCCACACATCTAAATAATTACCTCAGCTGCTAAGCATAATCGTTTCCCGTATCTCTGCATTCTGACATCCCTCACAGCCTGTGATATCTTCTCTCCTTCGACTTGGACTTCGATCTGCATTGTGATCCCAATTTTCTACCAAGGTTACTTGACAATCTTTAAATGCTTTGGTGTTTTACCATTCACTTAAAAGATATGGTTAAACGCCTGCTGGTCCACACTGGCTGTCCAAAGGCAACTGCTTGGCCAGGCTGTGTGAACTTTTCGCCTAAGTCACTGAGTTCCTCGACCAGGCCGACGCAACTTTGAAGGCCCAGCTGTGTTCTTGTCGCAATGACATTTTCTACCTGTCCAACTTTTTTGACAAATTGAACAACACTTTGAAGCTCCAGGGGGATGGGATGACATTGGTCCACTCAAAGACCACCATCTGCAGCTTTATTGCAAAACTGGAGCTCTACCAGCAGAACCTGGGGAGGCGACAATTAAATCATTTTCTGCAGTTGGCAAAGGTGGGCTTCAATTATATTATTATAAAGGCCTGTTCACACAAATAAATGTAGCTAATTATTAAATTTTTATAGTAGCTTAGAGGTCAGATATTTTATCTGTCTCTTCTTCGATGTGGCGCTTTCAGTAAATTCTCCTCCTTCGCGGGTTCTGTCCTTCTCCTGAATCAGCTCAGAAGTTCATCTGCTAATTATCTACGCTAAAAAGGGGAATCCCACAGGGGAATCCCTATAGCATGCATTACGTCATACGCGCTTGTATGAGGAACTCCAAGGAGGAAAAAATGTTCATCGTTGTTCAGGTGTTGGATGAGCTGACAGACAGAGATCTGCTGCTCTACACTGGCCACTTAAGTATTATACTTATAAATTATGTACTACTACTACTACTAATAATAATACTAACAATAGTATAATACTAAAAATATTATAGTATTAATATTATAGTACTATTTCTATTTTATTTCCATTATTTCCATTTCCACAAATTAAAATCCATGCTTACACACACACACACATTTTTCATTTTGGGGAGGCTTGAAAAGCATCATGGTGGCCCGGGGGGGTGTTTGTTCAAAAAAGGTTGAGAACCACTGTCCTTAAGCAATGAACAAGTTTGCAATAGAAAAAAAAAAAATCAAAATTAAACAATTCAATTCTGAAAACAATTTTGAATCCTGACAAATCCAGCTATGTTACTGCTAAGTTTGGTGATTCTGATTTTTAAAAAAAATAGGTGTAATATAAAATATTAAAAAATATGTATTTCATGTGCAAAGTTTTAAACTGTCACTGTATATGTACAATCTGAATGAAATGGACAGGAACTAATGAGTGGAGGGTGGGCGATGTTTATGGTGGTTTAAATTTGATCAGAAAAAGTATGACAGAAGTATGATAAATCTGTTATAATTTCATATTTTGAAAAATATAGAGTGGGAGATTTCTGAAAAAGACCATAAATTGTTATGCATGAAATGTTTGCTTTAGTGAAAAGGCATGTGATTCTTCGACCTCACCTCCTTTGGACAACAGGTGATTTTTAAGGAATTTCTTTATTTGTGTGTGACAAAACCATCCACTTCCTGTTTCATGGTGAATAATGCTGTCATTGTTGGAGGTTCATACACAAAACCTTCTATGGTGCATGAGGCCACTAATGAGTGTATTCTGTACACTTCCCAGGCTGATATAATAAAGCACGAAGAAGATACCGGACATACTATGACCAAAATCATATTCCCTTGACTAGATGGTGGCGCTATGGAGCTCATCCAAGATTGTCATATACACTTGTTTAGAGTGGAAAAATCATGACACTTATGAATTTTGGGGAAGATTGGACAACGCCTGTGCAACTTAGAACAACTTTTCCATTCATGGCAAAACATTGAACTTCGCTGTACTCTCATGGCGACGCCCTTGGATAAAAGTTACAGTTTTCACTGTCAGTCATCTTCAATGTCTTAACTACTGAGTTAACTGGGTTTGAGGTGTCTTGGCTCATCCCACTAGGAGCAGGGATTCCTAATGCAAAACATGACATTTCCTATTTCCAATAGGTGGCGCTACAACCGTTCCTGAATATTACAGGTTCTGTGTATTCAGGATGGGACTACAGTGATACTACAGTGAAATGGCCAAAATACTGGAAAAATTGCATAATTTATTAAAAATAGCAGACTTCTCGTGGGAGTTAGAGCATGGGTCCAATGGAGTTTTTTGTAGGTCTGATACATCAGTCACACATCTTTCATCAATGTAGGTAAAAGCATATGGACGATATGCTAATCAACAAACAGAAAGTAGGTGGCGTTATCGAACCTATTTTTGTGTGCCCATGCCTGAATAAATACGTAAATGTCATGCAGAACTAATGTGTGCGCAAAATGTGAGTTTGAGCATATTAAGACTCCCAAAAAGGTGATTAATTTAGGATAATAATGATAATAAACATTGGGAATACAATAGGGTCCTCGCACCTTCAGTGCCTGGGCCCTAAATATTAGTCTTGATTGATAAAATGTTTTCAGGGACAAAGACATATGTAGTCTTATTAAAAATCCTTTTACACTCAGTAATGCAGTACATATACATCATATTTGCAGCGCCTGTGGTGAGAGTGTATAGGTACATTTTTCAAGTTTACAGTATTTTATATTTAATGCACCACATTACATTTACTCTTTTGTATCTAGTTTAATATCTGCTACCACTGAACTCTACTGACTGTTACTTGCTCTGATGGTACAGAGCAGATACTTTCTCAAATACTGTTTAAATGTGGTATCTCGTAGCCCGTACACTATAGGACTGATGAACCTGGGGAGAATCTGGATGATGATGTAGCAGAGGAAGAGTATTTGTATAAAATATGTAGGAAACCACTGTATTAAAGCATTTAGTAGAGAGCGAAATATATATGTTAACATGCACAACATTAGCTGAAAGCCATGAAGCAGGATTGTGTTCCTGGCCTTCTTTAGTTTTCCATCCACTGAATGAGCTGATTTAGCAGCAAAGAAGATCCTGAAGTAGGTGTAGAGCAGCGTGAGCCAAACTCCACTGAGACAAAGTAGGTAAGAAACATCCCTCTTTTCTGAAATTATTGGGTGTCTGAAGAGGTTATCCATCTCACAAAAAATTACAGAATAAAAGAACTCCACAGGTTCTGTTGCCAAAGTAATAAAAATATCTGGAACAATCGTCAATGCACTCAAAACCCAAATACAGCTGATCAGAATATATGTTCTTCTGACTGGTGTCAAAACCAGTGACCGCTGCGAAAGAGCAGATGACAACCTGGGAAAGACCTGGTGACGGCCTGGAGAGACTGCTGGCAGGAGGGAATAGACCCCATCGGGGCTGCATGGGCTAGCTACCCATGTTGGCAGGAGCCGATCACTAGATAGTGAGTCAGTTCCACCCAAAGTTGCTACAGAAAGTTCAAAAGGAAAAATACCCCTGGAGTCTGCGAGAGCGGGGGCGGAAGATGACTCATTGACGGATCACACGGTAACGAACCATGCAATGGAAAGGACAACGAGTAAGATAATCAGTACGGCAAGCAAGGGAGCAAAGGCTTTGGCAGGACACAAGCTACGGAACTGCATCTGTGGCTGGAAAAAAGTGACATCAGAGAAGGGTCTCAAGATCCATCAGGGACTGAAAAAATGCCTGAGAGAGCCCAGCGAGGGGCCTCGCATTGACCACTACTTTCTTAGGAGTAGGGCAAATCAGTCGAATGAAGCCCAGTGGCAGGAAACTCACCACAGTCCAAAGGGTATCAGAACCCCAGACGAAGCGCAAACAGGCATGAATTCACCTGTGGATGTGAACCCGGAGCTCATCCAGCTACAGACGGCAGTAGAGAGGAAGATGGAGGGACGAAGGCCTCGAATCCTGTGGCCCAAATCCTGCCAGAAAAAGGAGTGGGAGACCATCAATACAGACATTGTCCACCTGCTGGAAGGTCTGAAAGGAGGTATGGAGAGGAAGCTGGACAAAATTGGGGAAACCATCTATACTTATGGCGCAGAGAGATTTGGAGTGAAAAGCGGGAACCATAAGGTACGAAAGGAACCAGCTCGTCCCCAATCCAGGAGACAACGTGAGATTGATAGGCTTGTGAAGGACAGAAGATCTCTGAGAAAGCAGTGGAAGAAGGCTGCGGAAGGAGAGAGGAAGGGTCTGGATGCACTACAGGCAGACATTAAACAACGTCTGACTGTATTGCGAAGAGCCGAATGCCTGAGGAAACAACACAAGAAGAAGCGAGCAAGGACCGCCTTCTACAGAGATCCCTACAGCTTTGTCAAGGCCCTCTTTGTCAAGGAGAAATCCGGGACCCTCAAAGCACCCATAAGGGAACTAGAGGAACACCTGAGAAAGACCTACTCCGACAGCCAGAGGCATATACCAGCCAGCATTCCGAGTGACATGCCACCAATCCAGTCAGCTGAGCACCAGATGGAAACAGGACCCCCTACATGGAGCGAAATTGAAAGCACAGTAAGACGAGCAAGAGCTGCATCAGCCCCTGGGCCCAATGGCGTCCCATATAGGCTCTATAAGAACACACCTGGGGTCTTGCGGTACCTCTGGAAGTTGATGAAGGTGGCATGGGAAAAAGGAATTATTCCAAAGGCTTGGCGTAGGGCGGGAGGGATCCTGATTCCCAAAGAGAAGGATGCCTCAGCCATTGACCAATTCCGCCAAATTGGTCTTCTGAACGTAGAGGGAAAGCTATTCTTCAGTGTTGTGTCTCAGAGGCTCTCGGCGTTCCTACAGAAGAACAACTTTGTCGACACCACAGTGCAGAAAGCAGGCATAAGTGGGTTCTCAGGCTGTCTGGAGCACACAAACATCATCTGGAACCAGATACAGACAGCTAGGAAGGAGAAGAAAGACTTACGTGTGGTCTTTCTAGATCTTGCCAATGCCTTTGGGTCAGTGCCTCATGAGCTATTGTGGACAGCTTTCAAGTTCTTCCAAGTCCCAGAGGTCATCACAAGGCTGGTCGGAGCATACTTCCAAGATCTGCAGTTCTGCGTGACAGCACAGGCTAGTACAACTGCCTGGCAGCACCTTGAAGTAGGCATAATGGCGGGCTGCACCATTTCCCCACTGGCATTCACCATGGCGATGGAGCTCATCATCAGGGCATCGCGATGGGTGGTTGGAGGGGAACGGCTGAAGAACGGGTTGCGTCTTCCTCCAATCAGGGCGTACATGGATGACATGACAACGATAACAACCACAAGTGCATGCACCAAACGCCTGTTGGGGAAGCTCCAGGAAAACATTCAATGGGCACGGATGGAGATCAAATCAAGTAAATCCCGCAGTATCTCCATTGTTAAAGGCCAGCTTGCTAGTGAGAGGTTCCACGTCAATAACGAGCCAATACCAACTGTTCTGGAGAAACCAGTGAAAAGTCTTGGTCGCTGGTACAGCGCAGAGCTCAAGGACGTTAAGCAGGAACAACTCAGGCATGATACCGTCAGTGGCCTCAGAAAGATCAATAACACCTCTCTACCTGGAAAGTTGAAACTGTGGTGCCTTCAGTTTGGACTGCTGCCCCGTCTCATGTGGCCAATTTCCATCTACGAGGTCACGCTATCCCATGCCAGCCGCCTGGAAAGGTTGGTTAACGCGCAGGTGAGGAAGTGGCTAGGACTGCCGCGTTGTCTCAGCAGCATAGGCCTGTACGGAAATGGTGCCCTCTCCCTCCCAGTCCCTCCCTGGTGGAAGAGTATAAATGTGCCAAGGTAAGACTGGAAATGACCCTCACTGAATCCCGGGATCCTTTAGTCAGAGGAGCTGCCCCAACACTGGCTACAGGGAGGAAGTGGAAGCCAGCAGCAGCTGTGGCAGTGGCAAAGACCGCCCTCAGGCACCGGGATATAGTAGGCCATGTCCAGCATGGCCGGGGTGGCCTGGGCATGGAAAAAACAACACCTACTTGGCAAAAGGCCACTCCAGCTGAACGACGGCACATGGTAGTGGAGGAAGTGCGCCGTCAGGAGGAAGCAGCCAGGTGTGCTAAGGCAGTCTCCCAAGCACAGCAAGGCCGTTGGATGAGGTGGGAGGGTGTGGAGATGAGGAAAATCACATGGAACGACTTGTGGAGCATGGAGGCTAACAGGCTGAGTTTCATCTTAAGAGCCACGTATGACGTCCTGCCCTCTCCAACCAACTTACACCGCTGGTTTGGAGAGGAACCAGCCTGTCCCCTGTGTTCAGCCCCAGCAAGTCTAAAGCACATCCTGGTGGGGTGCAAGGTTAGCCTTACGCAAGGTAGATATACCTGGCGCCATAATCAAGTGCTGAAGAGCCTGGCGGCTAAATTTGAGAGCAAGAGGGTAACTGTCAATGCCCTGCCTCCAAACCCACAGACCTCTGTCCCATGGAAAACGGCCTTTGTTCGGGAAGGGACAAAAAGGGAAACTAAGATAACTCCGGCTGAGACGGAACCACTGTCTGCAGCCCGGGACTGGGAAATGCGGGTGGACCTCAGTCAGAGGCTCATCTTTCCACCCGAAGTCGCAGTAACCAACTTGCGCCCAGACCTGGTATTATGGTCAAGATCAAGCCAGAGTGTCTTCATCGTGGAACTCACAGTCCCCTGGGAGGATGCAATCGACGAGGCATATGAGAGAAAGAGACTGCGCTACGCTGACCTGGCAGCTGAAGCGGAGGAGCGGGGGTGGAATGTGAAGGTGTGTCCAGTGGAGGTGGGCTGCAGAGGCTTTGTGGCCAGAACGACCACAAAACTCCTGAAGGAAGTGGGCTTCAGAGGGCAGGCTCAGCGGAGGGCATTGAAAGAACTGGCCTCTGTAGCAGAGCAAAGTAGTCACTGGCTGTGGCTGAAACGGAGGGACACAACATGGGCGGCAAGCTGACCATGCGGTGCCACAGCACAACTCACACCCAGGCTTGATCACCCTGTGGTGGGCCAACCTTGGCAGAGGGTGTATTGTGACGAAATGGCCGAAACACCCAGTGATGCCAGGGCACACAACTGATGATGTGTTGTGCTGGTTGCGCCGCATGTTCATCAGGCCTAATCCCACTCCAATTATTGTTCTTTTATTTGCCATGATTAAGTAGGGACTATAACACCTCGTCCTATATTGAAGTCTTCTGATTGTACAGAGCTCACTGTGTCTCAGTGGCAAACAAATAGCGATGTAGCATTCAACTGCCATTACAGCCAGATTTAATGGTGTATTTAAGGTGGTGAGGGTGGCAAAGGTGAAAATGAAGCAGCAGAGGGAAACATTAATTTTGTAAAAAACATAACTGAGGACAAACAGGCTGATTGATAGACTGAGCTGGATCATGTCATTTACTACCAGGTGGATGAACAAGATGTAACGAGGATTCATGTAAAATATCTGAAAGAGCAGAAGAAACAAAAGCTTGAATCCATTCATTTATTCCTATAAATTCTCATTAATAACTTTACTTATGACAGTTTTTACCTGGTGCTTTCTGAAGGTGTGAACCAGTGTGCCGTTGATGTAGTTGATGATCAGACCGAGAGTCACGACGATCATATTTTTAGCCACAGCTGTGCTCAGGGAGTCTCGAACACTCAGACTGCTGGACACGTTAAAGTTGGAGGATGAAGAATTCATGGAGGTGATGTCAGTTTTCTATAGACCTCGAAGAGAGAATATTTAATATTTTGATTTAATGTTCAACACTCGATGAAGTTTTCTTTATGCAGAAAATTCATATTTAAAAGAATTCTGGATAATCAATTAGATACAACAACTCATCTTCATATTTGACTAAGATGGTTCATTTTAAATACAGACAGGCTCAGACTCCAAATAACAACAGATCACTGACCTTAGTGTTTAAAAAAAGGCAGAAAAAAACAAACAGAAAAAACAAATCTAAATCAACAAAAAAAAATAAAAATTATTTGCTGTTGCTGAATGAAAAGACAGTTCCATTCAAAAATGTTTTAAGCACATATTTCCTTTTGCAAGTCATTTGCTTAATTCAAGTTTAAAAGTAATAAAAACAAAAATAAAATCACAAAACAGAATAAATTATATCATCACTGCATGAAGTTAAAGGAAATGATAACATACACAGTGTAAAAGGTAGAACATGAATGGATAGAAGATCATTTCAGAACAACTTTTCCTGACATTTGACAAATAATTTTTATGTCACACATAAACTGTGACAATTGATACTACGCTGTAAAGTTCTTGAAGCACTAAAACGTGTTTCCTTGTATCAGGTATGTTAGGTTCAAACCCCTAACATTCTGCATCAACCTGCACAAAAGACACAAGAGACTTGAGTTTTCAATCACTTGCAAGGAGAACGGCAGAGAGTGCTCAGTTACAATCTCTAACCCGCTCTGAGTTGACTCCTGCCGAACTCCTTCTTTTATTGTCTTAGGAGTCCCTGCTTTACATGGGATATGCAGCTCTAAGGGGTTTGGGGAGTGACTAACTGCATATCTTAATCTGACCTATCTAAGTACACTGATCAGTACATAGCTGTACAATGCCCAATGTTCTCTCATGCAGTCCCAGTTCCCGGCTCTTCTCCTTCTGTTCATATGATAACTCTCACACTCTTATACAGCATGTTATCCAGCAATCACACAAGCCATTTTAAAGGTGACACATACTTAACTTCTTTCAGTAGTTCTTCACTAGGTAGGGTACAGTTTAATAGCAAATGTGTGATAACTATGTATAACGGATCCAACATTTCCCTCCTGTTTATCATATATTTGCTCAAATTCTCATCTCATTTTAAAACAACCACTTCAGTTAGATTTTTTGGCTGTAAGATCATTTACACTCAGGGTAATTTCCAAGTCAGTGTTGGAAAGTAATTCCAGGATGAATGAAGTTTCTATTGGAGATGGGCATGTGTTACACTGATACAGCATTTGATATCATTTTCCTGAGGCATGATATGACACATAATTTAAATAAAAAGTACAGGTGTAAGAAACTTTAAAAATAACTGCTACCACAGTCCACTTGTAAACCATGTGGTCAAGTTTAATCCTGGCATCTTCCTGGATCTTCATATGGTTATCCAGTGTGTGACTTAGATGGGCTCCACCATCAGGAGGGGTCAGTGTCATGAAGACCCCTCGGACATCAGAGGTCAAAGGTGTATGGCCTTCTACTGGTCACTTTGCACATCCGTTGGGCGTAGACCATTGGTTGACCGACAGGTTGCTGGCTGGCACTACGAATGGTTGAAGATATGAAAGGTGACATCTCCCACACCAGTATCTTGGGAGGTACTGGTAAGTCTTAGGCCCGAAGTGCCATACCATGTCGGGTGGTGTAGAATAGCCTTCTTCGCCTGGGAACTCCAGACTTAACTCTCCTGTGTGGTTCAGAGCTGCAGTGGTGAGGTTCCCCGCAGCCACATCATGTCCTGTGGGATTGAACTGTTGCAAGTTTTTAAATCTTCTTGCTGGGTCAAACGGGTATGGTTGTCTTAGATGTGGAGTATCCCAGGTAGACACTGGATATATTCATCCCAGTGCATTTCCTCTCAAAAGCGAAGGGTGTTGGTTGTGGATTCCAATCCACGGCTGTTCACACATATCAGTCTGTCATCCATCTGTGTGATTTATTAACGCTCTTTGTGAGCATATTGGTCTTCCTTCGACCACACATCCGTTGTCTCTTCCAAGGTGATTGATGGTCAAACAAGTAAGGGTGACAAATCCCAAAATGGTCCTGCACGTGGCTCCCCGCATCTTCTCCTGAGTGCCCCTAAATTGGTAAGGTTCAGTTGGTTTCTTCACCGGGTTGAGACGGTCCTGCCCTGTTGGCTAAGACCCCCTTTGTATCCGGCCTTCCACCTTACCGTCGCTGGGCCTTCTACTCAGGTTGCAGTTTGCAGTAGCTGAGATATCTCCAGCTGGACCTTTCTGCAATCTTCACTGCTGTAGGGGTCGTCAGGAGCACACGATATGGACCCTCCCAATGAGGGCTTGACCATGACTTCCTTTTGATCACCTTGACATACACCAGGTCTCCGACTTTCACCAGGGGTTACTGTAGGACAAAGGGAGACATTTCTGGAGAAGATTTGCTCGCACAGATTATTTTGCTTGTAGAACCTTCCACAAGTAATCACATATTCATGTTGTTCATCAGATTGTTCAATTTCTTCAGGAAACATCAGTAACCTGAAAGGTTGGATAAATTCATTAGATCCTACTGCTCTGGCCATGGATTCTTATAGTCTTATAGTGTTTATTCATGAGATCGACCATCCCTCCTGTTGAGACATGGCATGGCCCATGGCTCAAAATCGCCACTGCTTTATGCAAAGCTTTTGGCTGGACTCGTAGTCCGTTTATGGGGTAAATGTCAATCTCTACATGCACTCCTTCAGAGAGCCAGAGCTTCTTTCCAGCTGCTGGTGCAGCCATTTGCATGTCTCTGAGAACTGAATGGTCAGTAATGTCCGGAGTGGACATTTTAGCGTGGAGGTTGTGCAGCTGCCTGCAGCTACTCTCTTAGACATTTTGGCGTGGAGGTTGTGCAGCTGCCTGCAGCTACTCTCTTAGCAGCTTGGTCAGTGAAATGGTTGCCTTTTGACATGTCATCCTCTGCACGGGTGTGTGCAGCACATTTGCAGACTGGACAGGCAGCATGGTGGCTTGCAAAAGTTCCTTAAGCAGCCTAGCATGAGTCACCGGTTTTCCAGTTGACGTCATACCTCTGTGTTCCTACTGTTTTGCAAAATAAAACAGTGTGGACTAGCATATTGGCTATCTGTGTAGACCGTCAGCGTTTACTTTCTGGCTAAACTACATTCTTGGGTCAAAGCAATGAGTTCTGCCGCTTGTGCTGACATGTGCACTGGAAGGTGACAAGCTTCTATAACATCTAATGCAGAAACCACAGGATACCCTGTCTGGTATATGCCCTGTGGAGTCTTAGATGAGGATCCATCTACCAACCAACCCTTACCTTTACTTAGTGGGACATCAGTAAGGTCTGGGTCTGGCAGATGGACTCCTTGAGCTGTCTGTACACCATTGTGTGGTTCCCCATCTTCTGGTGTGGGGAGTCATCATTTTGTCTCTGTGCGGTTGCAACAGTGAAACCGCTGTCCATGCCATGTGGCATGCTGGGGATACAAACTCATCTGAGTTTGCAACATGAGTACATGCACAGCATGTGGCTCTAGCAGGGTGATTGGGTGATATAATCTCACAACTGCTGAACTCTCGACCATGAGAGCAGCTGCACAAACTGAACACAGTGTGGCAGCGCTGTGGCCACAGGGTCTAGTTTCTTGGAGTAGAAAACAAACCATCAACCTGCTTCCATGTTTTTGCAGAAGGGCTGCAGTCATGAAACCATTTTTGCAGTCCACTGTCAAGGTGAAAGGCTTGCTGTAATCTGGCAACGCTAAGACCATTGTGGTCATCAGGGCTGATTTCAGACTATCAAAGGCCTTTCCAATGTTCTCTGTCCATAGAACTTTATCATTTATTGCCATTGGTTTGCAATAAATAGCATGTGCAGAGGCTGGGCTATCTCTGCATAATTTAGTACCCAAGCTCTGTAATAGTTACACAGGCCCAAAAAGGCCATCATCTCCTGTTTTGTCAGCGGTTTAGGAGCTTGGTTTCTGTTTGTGTTACGCCATCTGCTGACTTTACCCATATCATGGCATTGGATTTTTTGGGAAATTCGGAACAGGGGTTTTAAACACAGTTTTGCAGGCCCCCGAGTCACATGAGAAACCCACATCCTTCCCAGGTACTTTAAGGGTTATCATAGGGTTTACTACAAAATCTGACAACATTGTGAAGCTCATTTCACAATCAAAGTTCCTATTATACTTCCATATTGAGGGTTTCCTCCTTCTTTTTTCAGGATTGCCAGTCCTTCTGTACTGGTGGAGCAGATGGCTCTGCTCTGGTTCCACCAGATGAACGGCAGTCAAAATGGCCTGGCTTTAACAATGATCAGCAGGCACTTTTATTTTGTTTCCCACCTCCATAATTATAATTTTTCCATGTCTATAATTTGTTTAACTTTGGATATTCTGTCTTAGACTTGGTTGGGGCGTCATTGATCAAACGCTAACATGGAAACATCACATTGAATACTTTAAAGGGAAAATCTCTAAATCACTCACAATCCTGTATAAATTGGGCACTGATTGTTGCCTACATGCCTTACTATGTGGAATTGTGGGTATCCACCTTTAAATTCAATTATAAAACTGTAAAAACCAGCTCTACGTATTAGGCTGATTATTATGCTCACATGGAAATACTTTTCCTAAATTCCCATGTTTTTAAATTTTATGATCTGTTTCATTGCAATTAGGTTTAGAGCAAAATCAAAAATGTTCTCAAACTAAATACAGAAGTTTTTTTTTTTCAGTTCAGGACAGCCCTGATCATTTCAGAGGTGCTTTGCTGTACAAAAGCTAAAAAGCTATGAAAAGGAGATGTCTCTCCATTATCTGAGTTAAATTCTGGCACAGAAATGAAAATAAATAAATAAATAAAATGGATCCTCCGACAATGTTCTCACAATCTTTAAATGGAAGAGAGGCTGCTGTAGGCCGGACTAGTGACAACTACCCAACCTTATGAGGAGGTGTGCACTGAAGTCATCAAAAGACTATAAATTCTATCATCATATCTGTTTTGATCTAATCTGTACCAACGTTCTGTCCTTGAGCAGAAGAACTGCGACCAGGTCTTGAGTTGGAAGATGAGAAGAAAAAAACAAAACAAAACAAAAACTGTTGTGTGTACTCTTGCGATAGTGACTACAAACTAAAACGTTTCAGCCTGATAAGTGGAGGACTGCTTACAGCAGTCTGTAAATTGGGAATAACGTACACACAGGTTCTTTTCAAACCAAATACTTTCACAGTGCATCATTTTCTTGGGATTTTGATGGTAAGATCTCTTCCAGTTTTTTTTTTTTTTTTTTTTGTGTTCTATCTTTTTTTTTTTTTTTTTTTTTTTTTGAGAAAAATGGTTTGTAAAGCCATTTTTAAAACTTAAAAAAAAGATAATACAGGATAGGTTTCATAAGCAGTCTGCTTCTGCTTTTTCAGTTAATATTCAAAAGATTATTCTTGATTTAGTGATTCTGTATGAAATGTCAATACTGTGTCCAATATTTGGTCACGACTGGGTGACTGAATGAACTAAAAACTAAACTAAACCATTTCATTTCTTTGTGTTAATTTCTACTACTCTTTTGTTCATTCTTATCCTCTACCCCTGTAGGGGCTCCCCTACAGCTTCTAACTCTCTCTCTTCATTTTTCCTGGCTCTATACCTTTCTTGCTCTTTTTTTTGCATCTTTCTGTTTTTGTTCTTCTCTCTTTTTCCTGTCTGTTGTTGTCTCTCTCTTTTTGTCTTTCTCTCTCTGCTCTTTCTCTCTGTATTCTAGTCTGTTAGAACCGTCTCGTACGCTCTGTTCTTGCAGGGATCTGGATAAGATTTCCCTGATCAGACATTTTGACTGTTCCTTTCTTATCTAATCTTCATGGTTTGACCATAGTCAATATTTTAGAAGAACATATCTTTTTCCTTACATTTCTTTTGCTCTTTTTCTGAACTTTCTCAAACCCTTCCTCTCTGTAAAAACATCATCTCTTTTTCTTTATTTCTCTTTTGTTCTTCTCTAGACTTTCTTAACCTTTTCTCTCTGTGAAACATCATCTCTTTTTCTTTATTCTTTTATACATTATCTGTTCTATGTTAAATACCTCTAGTTCCTCCTCTGGACATTCCTCCTTAGCTGACTCGGCTAGTCATGCTGAAAGTTGGGAGGGTGGCCCTGGAGGTTTAGGATTTCTCCTACAGTCTCGGGCCATGTGTCCCTCTTTTCCACAAGACCAGCACGCTCTTGACCCAGGGCGAGAGGACGTTGGTCCCCTACCTCGCCCTCGGCCTCTGCCTCGACCTCTTCCTCTTCCTTCTCTGCTATTCTGATAATACACTTCTTCTTCCTCCTGAAAGAACACTTCTGCTTTCTTACCTCTTTTGCTTTTTATCACTTTCTCTGCATGGAGAGCATGATTGATATACTCAGCCAAGGTTCCTCCACTCATTCCTATGTAGTGGCGGTTTACCCATCCACTTATCTCAGGCAGGGACCCACCATGCAATGCGTTTTTTCAGCTGTTGTTGGTAGGGTCCTGCCTCATTGGGTTGATTTTGGGCATCAAGGTCTGGCTCTAAACCCACTGTGAGCTTTAAAATCTTTTCCATTTTCTTTTCATTTCTTCCAACGCACTTTTAATTTTTGTTGCAATTCTTGTACGTTTGCGGTAGACAATTTACCATTAAAACTCATACTTTTGTACCAGAGGCATAGTGGTTGCACTGCCCCGGGTCTTCTTTATGGACCACCTTCCAGTCTTGGTATTTTGAGTTCGTTTAGTAATTCCTGTTTTTCTTTACTTGACCTTTCCCCATTTTGGTCCAGTGGTTTTTAACACATAGGGTGTTCTAAACAATGGATTAACCCGTAGTCAGGTTGATGTATGATTAATTAACCTTTGTGGTAAACACACTTCGACCTTCTCAGGTGGGTTTTCTTGCCTAATGCATCCACAAAGCTCATTACTTATCAACCTGAATCCCATGAAATCCTCACCAAGTGGTTAGATTTCATGCACACCTTTTACACTTCACACTTTTTTTTTTTTTTTTATTTTAGGATCCTTTTTATACTGAGTTCACCAAGGACCTCACTGTCCTTTACTTCTAGTAACAGAGGACTCGCTTGACCTACGTAGAGTTTAACTAGCTTCTCTTGAACTAGGGGAGTCTACTCTCCCCGCGGATTTTAACTGTACTTTTCTTTTACCTAATAGGTCTAGAATTGTCAGGGTTTACTTCACACTCGCCCTTTTTAAAAAAAGGGTACTCGCCCTTTTACTAAAAGGGTACTCACAGTCTCCGCGTCCTAGGATCTTCCTTCAAACCATCGGACCCCAGCCAGCAGGGGAAGAATCCAGTCCCGGAAAGGGGTGTTATGCTGTGGCCACAGACTTTTCCTGGTCGTTCACCTGCAGCTGGGATCGTCAAGTATTTGGAATCCGGCTCGAAGGACCATTAATGTTAGGTTCAAACCCTAACATTCTGCATTCAACCTGCACAAAGACACAAGAGACTTGAGTTTTTCAATCACTGCAAGGAGAACGGCAGAGAGTGCTCAGTTACAATCTCTAACCCGCTCTGAGTTGACTCCTGCCGAACTCCTTCTTTTATTGTCTTAGGAGTCCCTGCTTTACATGGGAATATGCAAGCTCTAAGGGGTTTGGGGAGTGACTAACTGCATATCTTAATCTGACCTATCTAAGTACACTGATCAGTACATAGCTGTACAATGCCCAATGTTCTCTCATGCAGTCCCAGTTCCCGGCTTTCTCCTTCTGTTCATATGAGAACTCTCACACTCTTATACAGCCTGTTATCCAGCAATCACACAAGCCATTTTAAAGGTGACACATACTTAACTTCTTTCAGTAGTTCTTCACTAGGTAGGGTACAGTTTAATAGCAAATGTGTGATAACTATGTATAACGGATCCAACAGGTATTAATTCATTAGTGTAATAGTTAACGATAATACACCAACATTCTGACTATCGTGACATGGAAGCATAAAATAGATAGGTAGAAAGCTTCTTACCTCAGCTCACTTCAGGTTCTGTTTCAACCCGTCAGGAAATGAGAGAGAAATATGGCTGATGTGTTTATATGAAGACTGGTGATGCACAGTTCAACCAAATGTGACGTCATCATGAAATCCTGCTGTGTATTAGAAAGCTGACTGTTGGAGATTGGCTCAGTGGCAGTTTAACACACTCTATTAAAAAAAAAGGACAAATGGGCAACTACTTTTACCTTTTTTCAGACCCTATAACTGCAAGATTGTTCATGTTTTTACTAAGTTTATTTTACTTTTTGTTATACATGTATTTCAGGTATACAATATATTGTCGTGCTTTACCTTCCGGTGGACTGAAGATGCGTGGGGATATTGAAGCACACAACAAGGAATCTTCTTTTATGACTTTTACTTGCCTCCAATAACAAGTAAGTTACAATTACAGTAGATGTTGATTACTGCGTTGTTTTAGCCTCCAGCTCTGGCACAGACAGCGTTGCAGCAGTGTCCATGCAGTGAGCCATGAGAGCCATACAACTAATAGAACGGGAAAACATGAACAAAACTCGTGATGACAAACGTAATCTAGATAGCTATGCTGCATTCACTGACCTACCTAGACTTGGAAAATGAAGCAAGAATAACACTCTGCTTATAACAGCCTTAACTGCCTTACACTACCCCCCCTTTAGGAGTACTGAGTTCCTTCAGTACAGGTAATGTAGGGAAAACTGGTTAGAAAGTACACTGTAAAAAAAAATCCCGTAAAAAAGCGGTAAATGACTGGCGGCTACGGCTGCCAAACAAAAACTTTAAATATAAAGTAAAATATCGTAATTCAAATGAAGTACAAATACATTAAATTTATGGAAATTTTCATTAGAGCTTTACAGAAAAATGCCATTATTTTACAGATTTTTACCAAATTATTACGATCAAACCTCTTCAATAAGTGATAATACAAATAGTTCTGCAGAAAAAATACCATTATTTTACAGATTTTTACCAATTATTACGATCAAACCTCTCAATAAAGTAATAATGCAAATAGTTCTGCAGAAAAATACCATTATTTACAGATTTTACAAATTATTACGATCAAACCTCTTCATAAAGTGATAATGCAAATAGTTCTGCAGAAAAATACCATTATTTTACAGATTTTACCAAATTTATTACGATCAAACCTCTTCAATAAGTGATAATCACATAATTCTGCAGAAAAATACCATTATTTACAGATTTTTACCAATTATTACGATCAACCTCTTCAATAAGTGATAATCCACATAATTCGCAGAATAATACCAATATTTTACAGATTTTTAAACTAATTATTACCATTTAACCCTTCAATAAACTTGAAATACTTCCTTTTTAAAAACAGTCAATGACTGGCAGCAATGGCTGCCAAACAAAAACTGTAATATTAATTGTAAATATCCTAATTAAACTGAAAACATACATAAATTCAGAATGCATTTATTCAAGACTTTTATTTTTCATTGACAGAAGCTTGTTCAACATAACTTTGCCATTAAGGCCACAATGGCTAAAAGTCACAAAGCAAGTAACATGGGGGGGGGGGGGGGGGGGGGTTTCCAAAGGGACATGTAAAGATTTTCAGTCAAACTGGGATGGGAAACTTGTTTACAGTAACATACACACCACTAGTAATTTAAAATGCTTCCTTTGTGCATTCAGTTGTAAATATACTATTCAAATTTATTTTCAAAAACAATTTTTAAGGTCCCCAGTTGTCATCTTATCCATGGCATTACCGTCATGATGAGATCATGATTTCACCTTTGAAACAGGTAAAGAACTGTGGAGAGAAAATCGCTCAATATATCTGTGCATGTGTCCGACTTAATTGTGGATGTAAACCTGTTTGTGTTTATTTTTGTGTACCTGCAGGTAAAACATGAGTTGTAAACTGTAAACAACATTTTTACCATGACTTGCCTGAAGTTACGTTCAAAAGATTATTACAAATTCAAAAAGTCTCCTACACACAGAAATCGTAAACTACGCATCACCAATCACCTGTTAAATTTGGATTACAAAGTAGTGTGGTTATAACCATGGGTGGGTGGAGATTGTTCTTTACACAGATTCACAGTTAGCATGAATAAATACAAGGAATTAATACTTGGAAGAAGAATCAGATGACCCAGCTTTACACCAACAATTAATGCACCATGAACACATGAATCTGTGAGGCTTTGGATCGTGATTCAAAACTCCTCGTGTTGATATGTGCGTAAATGTAGCTTTGTGTGTGTGTGTCAGGTGATTGGTGCATGTGTAGTTAATGATTTGTCTGTAGGAGACTTTTTAAATCTGTAATAATCTTTTGTCTATGACTTCGGATAAGTTACGGTCAAAATGTTGTTTACAGTTTACAACTCTTTTTTATGCATAGAGGTAAACAAAAATACACACGCACACACACATACCATTTACACATGCACAAATCAAGTAGTATGCGTGCACAGATATATTGAGTTGATTTTCTCTTCATACAGAGCTGTTGAGCTAGAGGTTGTGCTCTGCTGTTTTTAGTATTTCCAATTCTGTTTTATATTGTTTTCCACAAAATTGTCCTGAACCTGGGTGCTCAGTAACTTAAGTTCTAGAAATATGGGGATAACATACAGTCTTTTAATTTAGTAACTATACAGTGTATAATTTAGTGTATTATTAAGTAAAATCTAAACGTACCACAAAAGGTCAATGAAAGACCCGTGTAACAGAGCAACATAGCAATAAAGAAGAATCAGCTGGCGAGGAGGATTAACTGGAGGATTGGTGTATCGGAGGAAAAATGGAAAAGGGCAGAAAAAAATATTCACTGAACAGTCTTACCTTATTGTAGGATTTTCTTTCTTTTAACTTTTAACACCTTAATGAATGTTTCACTTTAAATGAAAATTCACTGTACTAGTAATAACAAATACAGATTAGGCAGTTTCATAAACTAGTTCAACTTGTACACAAGACACATTGATAAAACCAAAACCAACCCAACTCCCTTATTAAGTTTGTAAGACCAAACCAAAAGAAAGAAAGACAAAAAAGAGTCAAGGTTTTTTACTCAGAAAACACCTAGGACTACTAGCCAATTATTTATAGTACATTTAAAAGCGTAACCATATATTCTGTACCGCCATCAGCCCGAGCTGTATCGGTGGCCTTAAAGGGATCATCACGTTTTTTTCGTTATAANCCCGTAGTCAGGTGATGTAAGATTAATTAACCTTTGGGTAAAACACACTTCGACCTTCTCAGGTGTGGTTTTCTGCCTAATGCATCCACAAAGGCTCATTACTTTATCAACCTGATCCCGAAATCCTCACCAAGTGGTTAATTTCCATGCCACACCTTTTACACTTTCACCTTTTTTTTTTTTTTTTATTTTAGGATCCTTTTTATACTGATTCACCAGGACCTCACGTCCTTTATTCTAGTACAGAGGACCCGCTTGACCTACGTAGAGTTTAACTCTCTCTTTACTAGGGGAGTCTACTCTCCCGCTGATTTTAACTGTACTTTACCTATAGAGTCTAGAATTGTCATGGTTTACTTCACACTGCCCTTTTACAAAAAGGGTACGCCCCTTCTTACTAAAGGGTACTCACAGTCTCCTGGGTCCTAGGATCTTCCTTCACCTCGGACCCCCAGCCAGCAGGGGAGAATCCAGTCCCGGAAGGGTGTTATGCTGTGGCCACAGACTTTCCTGGTCGTTCACCTCACGCTGGATGTCAAGTATTTTGGATCGGCTCGAAGGACCATTAATGTTAGTTCAAACCCCTAACTTCTGCATCAACCTCACAAAGACACAAGAGACTTGGTTTTCAACCACTTGCAAGGAGAACTGCAGAGTGCTCAGTTACATCTCTAACCCGCTCTGAGTTGACTCCTGCCGACTCCTTCTTTATTGCTTAGGATCCTGCTTTACATGGGATATGCAGCTCTAAGGGGTTTGGGGAGTGACTAACTGCATATCTTAATCTGACCTATTAAGTACAACTGATCAGTACATAGCTGTACAATGCCCAATGTCTCTCATGCAGTCCCCATCCGGCTCTTCTCCTTCTGTCATATGAACTCTCACACTCTTATACAGCAGTATCCAGCAATCACACAAGCATTTTAAAGGTACACATACTTAACTTCTTTCAGTAGTTCTTCTTCACTAGGTAGGGACAGTTTTAATAGCAAATTGTGTAACTATGTATAACGGATCCACAGGTATTAATTCTTAGTGTAATAGTAACGATAATACCCAACATTCTGACTATCGTGACATGGAAGCATAAAATAGATATGTAGAAAGCTTCTTTACCTCAGCTCACTTCAGTTCTGTTTCAACCGTCAGGAAATGAGAGAGAAATATGGCTGATGTGTTTATATGAAGACTGGTGATGCACGTCAACCAATGTACGTCATCATGAATCCTGCTGTGTATAGAAAGCTGAACTGTTGATTGGCTCAGTGCATTTAACACAACTCTATTAAAAAAAAGGACAAATGGCAACTACTTTTACCTTTTTCAGACCCTATAACTGCAAGATTTTCATGTTTTACTAAGTTTTTACTTTTTGTTATACATGATTTCAGGTATACAATATATGTCTTCTTTACCTTCGGTGGATGAAGATGCGTGGGGATATTGAAGCACACACAAGGAATCTTCTTTTATGACTTACTTGCCTCCAATAACAATAAGTTACACATTACAGTAGTGTTGATTACTGCGTTGTTTTCGCCTCCAGTCTGGCACAGACAGCGTTGCAGCGTGTCCATGCAGTGAGCCATGAGAGCCATACAACTAATAGCGGAAAACATGAAAAAAACTCGTGATGACAAACGTAATCTAGATAGCTTGCTGCTTCACTGACCTCCTAGATTGGAAAATGAAGCAAGACTAACACTTGCTTATAACAGCCTTAAACTGCCTACCTACCCCCCCTTTAGGAGTACTGTTCCTTCAGTACAGGTAATGTAGGGAAACTGGTTAGAAGTACACTGTAAAAAAAAATCCCGTAAAAAAGCGGTAATGACTGGCGGCTACGGTGCCAAACAAACTTTAATATAAAGTAAAATATCGAATCAATGAGTACAAATACATAAATTATGAAATTTTCAATTAATGAGCTTAAACGAAAAATCCATATTTTAACAGATTTTTACCAAATTATTACGATCAAACCTCTTCAATAAGTAATAATGCAATATTCTGCAGAAAAATACCATTTATTTTACAGATTTTTTCCACTTATTCGATCAAAACCTCTTCAATAAGTAATGCACAAATTCTGCAGAAAATACAATTCTTTTACAATTTTTACCCAATATTACGATCAAACCTCTCAATAAAGTGATATCCACATAATTCTGCAGAATATAACCAATATTACAGATTTTTAACTAAATTATACATTTAACCACCTCATACACTGAAATACTTCTTTTTAAAACAGTCAAATGATGGCAAGGCTGCCTCCAAAAATGGATATTATGTACAAATCCTAATTAAACTGAAAACATATAAATTCAGAATGCTTTATTCAAGACTTTTTTTTTCATGACAAGCTTTTCAACATAATTTGCCAGTAAGGCCACATGGCTAAAGTCACAAAGACAAGTAACATGGGGGGGGGGGGGGGGGGGGGTTTCAAAGGGTGAATGTTCAGTTCAGTCAAACTGGGATGGGAAACTTGTTTTACACTAAACACCACATATTAATTCTAAAATGCTTCCATTTTGTGCATTCAGGTGTAATTACTATCTAAATATTATTCAAAAAAATTTTTCAGGGTCCCCAGTGGTCAGTTATTATCCATTGGCTTACCGTCATGATGAGATCATGATTTCACCTTTGAAACAGGTAAAGAATGTGGAGAGAAATCGACTCAATATATCTGTGCAGTGTCCGACTTAATTGTGTATGTAACCTGTTGTGTTTAGTTTTGTGTACCTGCATGTGAAAACATAGTTGTACTGTAAACAACATTTTACCATACTTGCCTGAAGTTACGTCAAAATGATTATTACAAATCAAAGTCTCCCTACCAAAGAAAGAAACTACGAATGCCCCAATCACCTGTTAAATTTGGATTACAAAGTATGTGTTATAACCATGGTGGGGAGATGGTCTTTTTACACAGATTACAGTTAGCATAATAAATATCAAGGGAATTAATACTTGGAAGAAGAATCAGCTGACCGCTTTTACACCACAATTAAATGCACCATGACCATAATCTGTGAGGCTTGGATGCGTGATTCAAAACTCCTCGTGTTATATGTGCGAATGTAGCTTGTGTGTGTGTTCAGGTGTTGGTGCATGTGTAGTTAATGATTTGTGTCTGTAGGAGACTTTTTAATTGTAATAACATTTGTCTATGATCGGATAAGTTACTTCAAAATGTGTTTACAGTTTACAACTCATGTTTTATGCATAGAGGTACACAAAAAACACACGCACACCCACATACCATTTACACATGCACAAATCAAGTAGTAGCTGCCAGATTATTGAGTTGATTTTCTCTTCAATACAGAGCTGTTGGCTGAGAGGGTTGTGCTTGCTGTTTTTTATTTGCCAATTCTGTTTTATATTGTTTTCCACAAAATTGTCCTGAAACCTGGGTGCTCAGTAACTTAAGTTCTAGAATATTGGTGGATAAGCAATACAGTTCTTTTAATTAGTAACTATACAGTGTATAATTTGTTATTATTAAGTAAAATCTAAACGTCCACAAAAAGGTCAATGAAGACACGTGTAACAGCAAATAGCAATAAGAGAATCAGCTGCGAGGAGGATTACTGGAGATCTGGTGTATCTGGAGGAAAAATGGAAAGAAGGGCAGAAAAAAATATTCACTGAACAGTTCTTACCTTATTGTAGGATTTCATTTTCTTTTAAACCATTTTTTACAACCTTAATGAATGTTTCACTTTAAATGAAAATTACTGTCTAGAATAACAATACAGATTCAGCAGTTTCATAAACTAGTTCAAACTTGTACACAAGACCACATTGATAAAACCAAAAACCAACCCAACTCCCCTTAGTTAATTTGTAAGACCAAACCAAAGAAAGAAGACAAAAAGAGTCAGGTTTTTTACTCAAAAACTCCTAGGACTGACTAGCCAATTATTTTATACCAATTTTAAAAGCAGTACCAGATATTCTGTACCGCCATCACCCCGCTGTATCGGTGGCCTAAAGATCATCACTGTTTTTTTCGTTTAAAGAGCAGTGTATGAGGTGCAGTAGATTGGTCGTATTTCAGAGTTTAGAGGCAGACAGAAATTAGCTGCTGTAATGGGTTAGCAGTTAAATTATTTTAGCCACCTAAAAAAAATCAAATCAGTTGGGGGTTTAACAGTGCTTGTAATACATTATGTGATATAAATTGATGGTGTGCTTGTTGAGGAAAAAAAGTATTTTGTTATCAGCTTTTGTATTACTTTCAGGGAAAAATGAAAATTCTGTCATGATCTACTCACCTCATCTATTGTGCACCTCTGATTTGGTGTGTGTGGGACACATCACACAGCACTTTAATTTGCACATTCCCCATAACTCCATTACAGAATTGGCAACAAGCTTGTAGCTCTGTACAACGTGATATGTAGGCTAATACAGGCATATTGACATTTTTTAAAGTACTGCATGTGTCGACTTCAGGAGATTGGATATGCATGAGAGTGTTAAGGAATTTTAAGTTTTAAAGAATACTTTTATTATGCTTTTTGCATGGTCATAATTGATGTGCCTTATTTGGAAAGCAGCCCCTCTTTCCATGATTCTCTACGGGTGTTATGAGTTAAAAAAAACTACCAGATATCTCATTGGCATGGGTTGACTGCATTATTTATATATATTTTTGTCTCACAATGTTACTGTGTGCCTTTTCATATACAATGTTTATGTTACAATACACGTTATATAGCATACACTTCACTGATATTGATGCTTTCTAAGTGGCTAATATGATTTGTTGCAATCCCATCCAAGCAGAGCACGTCTTACTTCTGTGCTGGCACTTCTGCCTGTCCTATCCCAAATCTACTGCAGAAAGGGCTCTGACTTTTAAAACTGACAACTGCATAGATGAGTCAAATATTGTCTGCAGGGTTAGACCAGACCGCTGTATTGAAGTTTGCATATTCTGACTGCCTCTTTTCACATGGGGTCTTCTCACAAAAAAGTTTACCAATTCTTGGAAAAAAAACTTAACATGTTCGTCAAACTAGCAGCAATTGGCCATGGGTGCACGTTATCCTTACTATCTTTAGGTAGGATAATATAAATACTCATGGCTCTGAAGGATCTTGTGGCATGACCTTTTCATTCTCAGATTTCTATCAGAGGAGAAAACACACAGCATACAAAAATATTAACTATTGGCTTACTGTGAGATAGGGCAATGCTAAAGACTCTTCAGCAGCTTCACACCAACATCTCATTATGAAACTGAACTCGTGAAACAAATCCTCTCTGGAGTCTGCCTGTGTTGCCTGTTCCTGTATTAAATTGGCACTCCATCATCTGGTGCATCTTGTAACCAGTGGTTCTTCATCCCTCATGATCTCACAGTGATGCCGTTTGGGACCTTCACTGTGAAGAACATTTGGACATGGAGTATATGGTAAATGGACTATATATATAGATATATATATATATATATATATATATATATATATATATATATAATATAATATAATATATATCACAGGTGATGCACTGTTTGGACCTTCACTGTGAAACATTTTGACTGGTGAATATATGGTAAATGGACTATATATATATATATATATATATATATATATATATATATATATATATATATATATATCTATATATATATATCTATTTATAGCACTATTCTAGGCAAGACAAGTATTTAACGCACATTACAACAGGTGATTCAAAGTGCATTAACAGAGATATTAAAATAAAAAGCATAATTTAAATTTAAACAAGGAAAAGAAGAAATGTTCAAATGTACATTTTAAAACTTAAGCTTAAAAGTTAAACAATGCGATTTGTGTCTTTATTCAATGCCTGACAAAATGAGTGTCTCCTGTATTAATAAATGAGTGTTCAGCTGATCTAGTCTCTGGGAGTTTGTTCCAGACATGAGGACCATAGAAGCTGAGAGCAGCTCTCCTTGTCTGGTTCTAACTCTATCTGGTTCTGAACTTCTAGAACTTCTAGTCTCATCACCCCTCAAAGCCCTCAATAAATAATAACAATAATAATAATTTTTATTTTTAACACCCTCGTCATTCAATCACAGATGCCACAATACACAATCTAGCATTCATTTACACATATTATACACTGGTGGGCAACCAATGTGCCAACCCTCTCATTGGGGAAGCAAATCTTTACACACACACACACCACTATATATAAAGCCACACCAATGGGAGATGAGAATGGTTTCTAGCTACATTTTTCTTACTTACTTACTTTTCCCTGACAATTGCCACCTTGCCTTGGGGAGACATGCTTGCAATAGAACAAAGTATCAGTAAATTTGTATATTATTATAGAAGTACATGGAACTTTATATGTATTGTTTGGCTTCACTTAGAATAACATATTAATCACTAACAGGATTAGGCTAAATCAGGAGTCTCCAAAGTCAGTCCACCCCTGTCTAAACTGAGTATATCTGACATCTACAACTAACAGGGTGGAATAGGCCGGGACAGATGAGAAAATGTTCAGTCCAGTTTAAATTTAATATCAAGCGTTACGCGCGCACGCTGGACACACGCACACTAGAATTAACACCGGATAGACTAATTGATGAAAAGGCTTTTGGTGAAATTAGGTTGTCTACTTACATTAACCCGCTACCAAGCGTTTGTACAAGCGATGATGTTACCTCCTTTACCTCTCAATCGTTCCCCACAAGTGCTGAATGTAACATTAACGTTATAACATATTACAGCTGAACCATCAGGTTAACTCCGCACAACCACTGTATTACTAGTAAATTACTGTTAATGTCATGGCAAGGATTTGCTGCCTCAAACGAGTAGAAACCACATTCAATTAACGCAAAAGATAACGTTGAAACCATGGTTTTCATCTCCTTAGCAAACTAGCTAACATTAATATTAAGTTACTGTATAGATAGCTATTTTTTCACTTAACCAAGCTAAAGGTTTTATAAGTTACAGTCGTTAAGTTATGTACATGAAACCACAAGCATTACCTTTTGTTATCAACAACAGACAAAAAAAAGAGGGAAATATTTTTCTTACCTGATGTTCCATTAAGTCTAACTCCTTCCATTGTGTCAATCCCATTTTCTGTTACTTTTTAATCTCGTTGACATCCTACAACTCAATTAGCTCAAAATAAAAATATGTCAAGCAGTAAAATACTCCAGGTAGATTACGAAAGAACAACGAGTCCAGCGATCCCGCGTTCACCAGTGAAACCGATTCTAACAGACGTACTTTCAAATAATCGCGCCCAGTTGTGATTGGCCTTGGCTGGGACGACGCGTCGACTAATCGATGACGTCGACGCAAAATACGTCGACGCAAAACTGCACGTCATGCGTCGTCACTCATAACAAATAGGCGGCGGCCGCGCATCGAGTAGCAGCGGTCGGGGGAGAAGAAGCTATCTCGTAACATGTCAAAGTATGGAAGTACTTTACACCTAAAGGTAACGATTCGGGGTCTGTGACCTGTGATCATAAAAGCACTACCCGCGATGCACCGCACTTAAGAAGAGGCACGCGGGAGCTGCTTGTGTGGAGAGAAGACGCTAAGTTTTCAACTTTTTTTTCTTTCCTTGTTTGCAATCATAACCCCGTCATTCATCCAAACCGCACCACGTAACTTGTGCTCCAGCCTCGCACACACAGAACATGTGCCCACATAAAAAAAAAAAAAAACACACGCCCCTCACACACTCACCTCTTGCTGACACACTTTTTTTTAACTGACACAGACACACACTCCTCAAATACACGCTAAAGTTTTTTTTTTTTTTTCTTTGTCTGGCTCTTTTTTTTTTCAAATACAACATTCATTGTTGTTTTCTAACTTTAACTTTTAGGTTAATGTATTATTATTATATTATTATATACGTTATTGGTATGGGCAGATCATTTAGAAGTGTATATTTTTATATCCTTCACTGTGTTTGTGATTTATGTTTTCAGGGACAGGGATAAGCAGAAAAGTTTGGAGGACTACTATCAGACGGAAAAAAACACACCCCCTGCACCCCCCAGGATTATTGAAAGAATTTTTATTTATTTTATTATTCTTTGTAAAGTCTGGGAGCTCCATAACTACTAAAAGTTAAACTACTGTTCACTTAACTGTAAACAGGCCTAATACTTGAATTTATTTGTTATTTATTTCACATTTTAAATGATTAGGCTAAGTTGCTCTGTCACACACATTGGTGTTGTTTTTAAATTGCAGCTGTCACCGCTGCTGTTTTTTTTAATTTATTTTATGTTGATAAGATTTTGGTTCAGATGTGTTTTTTGCAGTTTTTATTTTGAAGGAAGTTTATTTTATTATTTTTATTATAGGATTCATTGCCCTACAACTGTGTGCACTTTATTGTTGTATTGTTCAATACAATTCATTTTTGACTTGAAAGAAGAATTTGTGTTTTATTCATGAGATAATTAGCATTAATTGCTATATAGGGTCAAATATGGGAAGATAATCGATAATCTAATTGAAATCTAATCGATCGGATTTAAAAATGAATCGTTAGATTAATCTATGCATCGAAAACTATTTCTAGATTAATCGATTACAAAATAATCGTTTAACCCAGCCCTATTCCTGGCTGGACAGAGAGCAACATTCTGAAAGTTTCAACTAACAGATAGCGCTTGAATATTCACTCTTTATTTTTATGTTTTAATGGCATCAGTTTGAGGTCATAGAAAGTATTTGTGAAATTTGTGTACGAATTAGTTTGAATGTAAAAGTAACATAAATATAAAACTAGTGAGATTTACCTTGTAATTACAGAGAAAGACATGAGATTATTCAGATGGACATAAACCTTTATATAACAAGCTACATATTTACTTACAGATAATGATTGTAATTTTACATAGATTTGACTGTAATTTAAGAGAACAGAAAACATCATGTATAATTATACAGTCATTTTTCCATAAAAAATGAGAAATAAACATAGTTTTTGTCATTACTGGTATAATCCTTAAAAAAAACAACTGCATTGTTAATTTACAGGAAATGTCTGTTATTTTACAGTTTTGGAGACTATTTTTAGAAAACAGATAAACTACCATAAAAATTTAGAGTTATTAACCATTAAATTAGGACTTTTTTTTTTTTTACAGTGTAGGCAATTACAACAAACAAGGCAAGTTATAGAAAACTATTAGGTCATAAGGGCAATAAAACACCAATCATAATCTTGCAATCATATAAAAAATTTAACATTTAACATGTAAACATTTAACTGTTAGTTCTTAACTTTAACTTCATGCGACTCATTAACCACTATTTAAATCTCTCTGGCCTACGAACTATGCGACCACTGGACGTCTTAACAGTCTTCTCTGAAGAGTCTGTGTCATCTCATCTTCTTCCTGGCTGGCACCCTGGATCCTTGGATTGGAATGTCTTATCCGAACCCTGAGACTGGGGTACCTCGCTCAAATCATCTGGCAGTGGTAGCACTGGAACCAGGGGAACAGCATCTTCACTCATTTGATGGTCTGGTTCTTGGGACTGCTGCAGCATTTTACTTCTCTGGCGGGAAACCCAGACTGGTATCACATCACTCTCATAAGGCTTGAGTCTATCATGATGCATTACTGTGCTGCGCTTGGGACCTTGGATCTCATATAGCACAGGACCACGGCGTGCTGCAACAATCAGGGGACCCTTCCATTGGGCTTGGAGCTTTGGGCTTAGTCCTTTCTTTTTTGTGTCATCTTAAACAAACACTAGGTCTCCAACACTGTATGAGTGTTCTCTTGCTCGTAGGTCAGACACTCTTTTCTGTCGCTCTTGTCCAGTGCGGAGGTGCTCTCTTGTCATGCTGTGCACTTCTTTTAAACCTTCTTCTAGATTGTAGAGGAAATCTGCTATTTCTAGTGGGTAGCCTTTGAGTTTTGCTATGCCAGACTGGATATCGTGTGGTTGGTGAACCTCCCTGCCAAGCATAAGTCTGTTGGGTGTGAACCCTGTTATCGAGTGTGGTGAACTGCGGTAGGCTGCAGTAAGCAGAGGTAATTGCTCGTCCCAGTTCTTTTGGTTCTGGTCCACATAACATCGAAGCATCTGCAGCAAGGTCCTATTGAACCATTCTACCTGCCCGTTGGAGGAGGGGTGGTAAGGGGTTGTCCGGGTCTTGGTAATCTGCAGGAGCTTACACACATTTTGAAACAGTGAACTCTCAAAATTACGGCCTGAAAGATGTGTTTTTTAGCTCAAGGGGGGCTCCAAACCTAGCGATAAAGTCATAGACTAGCTTGCTTGCAGTCGTTTCAGCACCTTGGTCAGCTACAGGAAATGCTTCGACCCATCTCGTAAACTGATCAATGATGACAAGAATGTATTTGTTACCAGAGCTGGACACAGGGAATGGCCCGAGGATATCAAGGTGCAAACGGTCTAGGGGTGCTCCAACTCAGTTTAATTTGGGGCCAACAGAGCCAGAACTTCCTCACTGCAGGGCTTTCAAGCATCACTTCCTCTTTGGTGGGGAGGGTCCCTGCCTCCATCCATGTGTGAAGGGTGGCGAGGACAGAATCTGCTTTCTGGAATGTTGCCAATTGCTCAGGACTAAGGGACTCAAGCCAGTTGACTTCTTGGCTCTCTGACAAAGGTACAGATAACTGATCTACTGACTGTGTGTCATTGCCATTTTTGTCACTTTGCGGCCGGCCTGTGTACCTTACGGCTAGTGGCACAACATCATCAACATCATTTTCAAACTTGGCCCACTGCTCGTGTATCCTCTGGCAGTACTTACACCCCTTGCATGGTAGATCCAACAGGTTTACCCCTGCTTGGTAACAGTCACATATCTCCACATTTCCCCCTGGCAGCCCTGACATGGCATCTGCATTAGCGTGCTGTCTACCAGCTCGATGCTCAATGTGAAAGTCATATTGGCTCAATTCTTCAAGCCAGCGAGCTAGCTGTCCCTCAGGGCATTTAAACCGGAAGAGCCAGGTGAGGCTGCCATGGTCTGTCCGCAGTAGGAACTTCCTGCCCAGTAGATAGTGGCGAAACTGGCGCGTGAAACGAACGACAGCGAGTAACTCACGACGGGTTACACAGTACCTTTGTTGAGCTGGTGAGAGGTGACTGCTGGCATAGGTCAGAACTCGCTCCTCTCCCCACTGGACTTGTGAGAGGACAGCTCCAACACTGTTGTTTGAGGTGTCTGTATCCAGAACGAACTTGCCCTCAGCAGAGGGATACCCTTACACAGGTGCAGTAGTCAGTTTTTCTTTTAGCTTTGTAAAAGCAGCTTGGTGCTCATCAGTCCATAGAAACACAGCCTCTTTTTTTGAGAAGATTATGAAGGGGACTTGCCACCTCTGCAAAGTGTGGGACAAACTTTCAGTAATAGTTACATAGTCCAAGGAAGGCTTGTAGTTCTTGCAGATTGTTGGGAGGGTTCCACTGCTGTACGCTTTTAACGAGAGCTGGATTTGGTTTGACTCCTTCGCCACTCACAATGTGGCCAAGGAAGAGAGCTTCTTCTTGAAGCAGATGTCATTTTGATGGTTTTAGCTTTAGTCCATAGCTTTGGAACCTCTGAAAGACCTGCTCTAATCGTTCTAAGCTTTGGTCCACTCCATTTCCAACAACAATGACATCGTCCAGGTAAATAAGGAGGGTTTTCCCACTGGAGCCCTCTGAGAACGAGCTCCATCGCTCTCTGAAACATACTTGGTGCGTTACAGAGTCCAAATGGCATTCTGGTGTATTCATAAAGGCCCCATTTGGTGATGAATGCTGTCTTTTCAGGATCAGTGCTGTCTACTGCAATATGCCAGTAGCCAGACTGAAGGTCAAGAGTAGAGAACATGGTTGCTCCACCAACAACATCAAGACACTCTTCAATCTGGGGAAGTGGATAAGCATCCTTGATAGTCAAACTGTTCAAACGGCGGTAATCTACGCACCGCCTTACTCCTCCATCCTTTTTACGCACTAGGACTACTGGAGAGGCCCATTCAGAGGTTGATGGTGTGATCACACCCGCTTCCAGCATGGCTTTAAGGTGTGCTTCTTCCTCACCTTAAATCCCAGAGGAGTTCGTCTCACCATTTGGCGTACAGGCCTAGCAGACCCAGTGTCAATCCTGTGTGTAACAGTAGGCATGTGACCAAGGTCAGAATCGTTTTTGGCAAAGATGGATTGGTAGGTGAGCAGTAGCTGAATAAACCGCTGTTGCTGTTCCTCGCTGAGAGCCTCACTTGTAGCAGCAACCAGCCCTTGAAGGTGTCCAGGAATTTCAGAGGTTGTTGCTATTCTTCCGACTACCAGCGGTAGCGTATCATCTCCTGTAAGGCTCGGTAATGCATTTTGCTTTGGTTCACACAGGGTTTCAGGATAAGCTTCGACGAGGACCCCAAGGCATGCTCCTTTTGGTAGGGCTCCCCTCTTTTTTGTAAAATTGCACACTCTGATTGGCACTCTTTTTTCCATATTTACAACAACACTTCCAGAAGCTATGTTGTCTGTAATATGTAAAGGCTCCAGCACAGCTGTGACCCCTGGCTTTGGATCCTCCAGCTCACCCCATACGACACATTCAGATGTTGCTGGTATAATGGTGGACTCTCCAAGAGTAACTCTAGCTACATAGTAGTCGGATCCATTATCTCCCACAATTTTTGAGGGCACGAGTTCATTTCCAACAAAAACCTTGCCACGAGTATAGATGATGACATTATGGGCTTTCATCAGATCCAATCCAAGAAGGACAGAGTCCCTTATCTGTGCCACATGGACTTCCCAGTTAATAGATTTAGATCCAATTTGAAAAGTCACATTGAGTCCATGTTTAGCTTTCATGCCATCTCCAACTCCTGCGTTCAGTAGGTAGGTCTGGTGTAGCTCTGCAGGCACCGTGTTGTTCTCCAGAATACTTTGGTACAGCTCCTCTGATATCACAGTTGTTTGAGCCCCAGTGTCTGCCACAGCTTGTGTTGGAATGCCATTTATGGTCAGTGGAATTTGTAGGCTTTCACCTCTTTTTTTGGCGAAGCCAATCTGCCGGCCTTGTAGTTGGGGATCTGAGTTAGGGGCCCCCTCTGGCTGCAGCAAGTAGTCTGTATGCTTGTCACCATGATTACGTGCAGACACTGGGCTGGACGGCCTAATACAGTTCTTTATAAAATGCCCTGCTTCCCCACATTTAAAACATGGACCAGCTGCCCCAGGATTTGGGCTTGGTGTTCGAGAGCGCCCGCCGTTGGGTTGCACCTTCTGATAATTTTGCCTTTTTTCTGGTACAAAGCTTTGCATTGCCTTAGGCTGTTGGGGTCCTGGGTTTGAAGATTGGAGATTTTCAACCTGCAGCTGTAGGTTTCCCACTGTATTAACGAGACCCTTCACTTGATCTATTAGTGCAGCAAACTGGTCAGCTGTAACATACTGGGGGGTCTGGACCCTGCGTGACATTGTAGCCATGTCCTCACACCCATTCCCATCATCAACCCATGAGATGTGTCTTGCTCTGTTCTTTATTTCAGTATCACGGCCCACAGTGGCTTTGAAATTATGCTCATGAGCCTCCACAAACTTCTGAGCCTCAATGAAGGAACCTGGGTCACGATTCATTACTTCATAAGCCACCTTTTGGTTTCGTAAGCCTTTGAGGAATGCATCAGTTGCTAGTTGGTCCTGCAGGTGGAGATCTACTCCTGGATATGCCAGTGTGATGAGACGTCTCACCTCTTCTGCAAACTCGGCAGATGTCTCTCGCCCTTGTTGGAGTTCTCCAAGCTTTCACCTTATTGTGGTCGGGGGTCTTTTTTCCCAAAGCGTTGAGTGAGTTGCTCCACCAAGAGAACATAGTCTTCTCTTGTGTGCTCTGGTAGCGAGCACACATACCGCACTGCTGCTCCTCTTAAACACTCATGCAGCCTGTCCACTCGTTCTATGGCACTTCACCCATATTTTCTGGCTTGACGTTCAAATGCCTCGAGATCTTTGACTTATTACCTCCAGCTCAGCTGCAAAGGGAACGCGATCTCTTGGTCTAGTTGTTACATCAAGAGATACACTTGGCTCAGGTGCATGTCTTTCTCTTGTAGAATCCAGTGATATCATGTCCTCTCCTCTTTTTGCCTGAGTAAGTGATGTTGGGGTTTGTTGTGGAGCCGATTGTCCTGTTATGTGTGAAAGGACAGGGGCCAACATCATTTGGAGGTGCTTTGTTTGTTGATTTTGATTTTCTAAAACAGCTTGTAACCATTTGGGAGCTGCTTCTGCCTCTGCAGGGCCTGCAGTAGCGCCTTGTAGTTCCTCGGTCATTTTATTGTATTTTATTTGGTACTTCCTGTCGTGCTCTTATAGTGAATGGGCGGACCGGAAGTTGCGTTCAGCAACGTTGCGGAGAATTTACTCTTATTTTCCAAACCGCGATCTCTTTCTTTTCTTTTCACTTTGCTGGGACGAATTGTAGCTTAGCTTTGAGTTAAAAGTTCGGGATGCATCTGGATATTAGTCTTTTTCGTTAGATCAATTCACAGACGTTTTGCAGAAAATCCCACTTCTGACACCAGTTGTCGTGCTTTACCTTCCGGTGGACTGAAGATGCGTGGGGATATTGAAGCACACGACAAGGAATCTTCTTTTATGACTTTTACTTGCCTCCAATAACAAGTAAGTTACAATTACAGTAGATGTTGATTACTGCATTGTTTTAGCCTCCAGCTCTGGCACAGACAGCGTTGCAGCAGTGTCCATGCAGTGAGCCATGAGAGCCATACAACTAATAGAACGGGAAAACATGAACAAAACTTTTGCGATGACAAACGTAATCTATAGGGATGCACCGAAATGAAAATTCTTGGCCGAAACCGAAAACCGAAAATGAAGAAACCAAGGCCGAAAACCGAAACACCGAAATAAATTATTATGCCAATTATTAGTACCGTTGCATTCATGGCTATGGCTGTGTACTAACCTCACTAAAATAAAGGCATTACCATTGCATAAATTAATATTAATGCTACAATGAATAAATTAATTGCAAAATTATGAAAATATTTATTAGCACTGACATTACAACAATGCACAATATAAAACTAAATTCAAAATAAAATGTTTAACTTGACCCCACTCAGGTGTACATTAAATAATAATACAGGCCTATAACTGACTGGCCTGCTGGCCTGCTCATAAAAACACAGTGCATTTAAAAAAAATTCTCTGTAGGACTACTACAACAAAAATATCTGTAGCTATAAGCTCATGGACGTGAGCTGCAACAACATTAAACAGCTCAGGTAAACACACGTCTGAGAAATGTCGTCTGCTCGGCATGGAATAACGGGGCTCAATGTGCTCTATCAGCCTACGAAATCCCACATCCTCTACAACAGAGAACGGCTGATCATCTAAGGCAATGAATTCCATTATTTTTTGTGTAATGCCCTTTGCCTTGGCACCATCACTGGAAAACTTTCTTGCCTTTTCAAATACGTCCGCCACAGACGGAGTGGACGCGCTCGGAAGGATTTTTCTTTTCTGTGCCGCCGCCTTCTCATATTCAGAATAGCGATCAGGATGTTTGGATTTCAGGTGATAAATCAAACCAGACGTGGAGAAACTCTTTGCAGATTCACCCACTCTTGAAATTTCAGCGTTACATGTTTTACAAATCGCTATCCGTGGGTCTTTCTCAGATATATTGAAATACGTCCACACCACAGACATGTTTGTTAAAAGTCTCTTGCTTTGTCTCAGTAAGCAACTCACGACTTACTATTTTAACCCTGCCGGGTTGTAAACTTTATTAAACACTCGCGGGTTACATTCATTCAGCTCGGTCCGGTAACTCAGGTGGTGTCACACACCAAAACATGTCCGTGCATACCCTCAATTTAAACAAAGGTTCCTAACAACAATTCCTATTGTTACAATGTTGGCCCCTATCTAGACAAGCGCGTGCTGGCCGCGGTTTTTTGTTCGTCATCACAACATCCTGTTTCGGCCGCGTTGTTTCGGTGATAAAAGTCTTTCGGCCGAAAACTGAAAATGCGCTTTTGGGCCATTTTCGGCCGAAAATTTTCGGTTGCCGAATTTTCGGTGCATCCCTACTAATCTAGATAGCTATGCTGCATTCACTGACCTACCTAGACTCGGAAAATGAAGCAAGAATAACACTCTGCTTGTAACAGCCTTAACTGCCTTACAATATTTCAGAAATGTTTGAGAAATTAAACTGTGCAAAAGTATGTAGTCATCATTGTGACATTTGTTTAAATTACAGGATTTTCAGTCAGTGTTTAAAAGGCACAATGACAAGACTGAGTCAATCATCTATAGCTAATATAACCATAGGGTCAAAGGATTCCTCGGGAGAACCTTTTGTCAAGCATGACAGTGTAGCAAAAAAATAAGTTTTATGCCGACCTTGTTCAGAGGCAGCGCTGATGCTTCTGGGCTCGGAGGCATGTGGGATGGAGCATCACATCTGGAAGAGACGGCTGTACTCTGGATCAGGGGTCCCCAACCCGGTCCTCAGCCTGGTCCCAGTCTGTGGGTAATTTGGTACCGGGTCGCAGTGAAAAAATAAATAACTTTTATTTTTAAAAATTACATTTGTCTATGACTTACTCTTGACACATGACAAGACTTCAAGACCCGTGTCTCAGTCACGTGGCAAAATGAGTAAAAAACAAACATCTTTGTAAAGTGTCTGTGCGTGGAGAGGATGTTACCGATGTTCTGTTGAGGGCGGGATGTTACAAGGACGCTTCTAAAAAAGTTGCACGTGAATACACAGCGGATTAACAATTATTATAAAACATGGAAAATACCACACTTTTTATGCTGGTTGTATCATTTTATTTTGTTGTATTTTTCTGCAACACATTTTACAGACCAGTCTGTGAAAATATCGCCTGACATTAAACCGGTCTTTGGCGCAAAAGAGGTTGGGGAGCACTGCTCTAGATCAAAGTTGGAAAGAACAACCTAGACTGTGATAGGTCCGAATCCAAATATTCAGATTTCCAGATATTCATCTGTTATATTGACATCTGGTTTTCAATTTTTCCACAGATGCAGCGATGTGAAGCAACTTCACATAGCAACTTCACGTTGTGTCTCCCGTGGCGATACCGTGCCTCTCTTCCGCCGATATGCGCGGGTCACTTTTGGTTCTGGGCTGGGGCGCGTGAACCGGTCTTCCTTCACTGGTGGCTGACTAGCGCGTTGCTGGAAGGGCCTCATGGTTGCTGGCTCAGAGCTGTGGCCAAAAGGGGTGTTCCTGGGTCATGTAGAAGAAAGTCCAGCCATGGAGTCGAGGCGCAGGAAAAGGGAGCAAGAGAACGAGCTTATTGCGCTCGCGCGGTATTTAAGGCTGCCGGGATGCGGTCCATCTTCGTTGGGGTTCCTGCTGTGAGATGGGGGTCCCCCCAGCCAGTGAGAGGCTGGGGGCATTTTCACACCTTGGTGTGAAACTGAAACCGCCAAGCATGCTGGGAATTTGAGTTTTATAATTTCCTTTGTCTCAGAAAACCATGCAGTTTTCTGTAACACGTGGCCTGTGGCCCAACATACCTAAACACATAAGTTTACAAAAATGTACATACGTATTCGTAATTCTATGCACACATGCCACATCTATATATACAAGCATACACATATTTACATTAACATTCCTATCATGATTATTAAACTATCAATGTTGGTAAAGAAAGGTGTTTTGAGTTGCGGTTGCTGAAAACCAGAATAAGAATGATTATGTCAATATTACCTATTACTACTACTACTGAAAGTGACCACAGTACCAAATAAATTGTAACCACTACACACTAAAAAATACAGGGTTATTTTCTCAACCCAAACACTGGGTTAAAGTGGTTGGATACTTTCATTGGGTTAATTTAACCACTCTTGGGTTGTTTTATCTGACCCAGTTGTTAGGTTATTAGTTGGGTCAGTTTTTTTGATCATACCAGACTACAGTAACCCAACCCCTGGGTCACTTTAACCCTATCTGCTGAGTTATTAAAGATTCAAAAAACATCAAATTCCTTTAAGCAGCCATTTCACAACTGACAAAGATGCTGGATCCAGATGACAAAATGAGCAAGGTTTGTTTCTTCTCATTTTTATCTTTAAAAAATGTTTTACTTATTACTGTTAACCCAAGTTACTTTTAACCCATTGTTTTTTAGTGTGTATTACCATCACCAACATCATTATCTTAGTCCGTCTTAAATCTTCCCACGGGTGAGAAAACACCAGCTAACTCCCACCCTCCAGGACTAGACTGGCCCGAGAGGAGCCTAAGGTCCAGGTCAGCTTACACCCCCCCAGGGTATACGTCCACTGACAGGGGGGCCAGGTAATGGCACCCAGAAGGCCTGAACCGCAGCGAGGCCAGCCCACCCCCCAGCCCCCACACCCAGTAGGCCTGCAGCAGCACCGCAGAAAATGCAGAACCGGCAGCCCCATGCAGCCCAGGGACAGCAGAGCTCCCCCGTCACCCACCAACCACTGACAGAGAGCAGAAGGAGGAGACGGGCAACACTTCCATTTCCTTATAATACAGCTGACAGTTGACTGTGGAATATTAAGGAGCAAGGAAATTTCACCACTTTATTTGTTGCACAGGTTCGTAGCGATCCACGTCATCAGAAGCTTCTTCTCTTTTTTAATTTTTTTGTAGGAGGGACATTCATTTCAGATTTTGCAGCTCATCCTCAGCAGAGACCAAGAGGGGGGGAAAGTGAAACAATCCCTCTCAGGGCCTGTGAACTTTCTCCCAGTTCTGGCTGAACCTTCGGGCTGAACTACCCCCCACCTCTGGGCCATAAACCAGGAGATAGCCAACGTCACCCTGACGACTCTAATCCTAAACCGTTTTAGCAGCCTTATAACTCTTGATTTGATCCAGCAGGAATGCAGCTGGAGACAGGACCAGACATTAAAATGCACTGTTTGACTGGACAGGGCAATACAGCTGCCATGTGACACGTTCCAGGACAGGCCAACAGACCGGCGCATGGAAGCAGGTGTAGACAACTGGTTCTCCTAAATCGAAAAGTTATTACTGTGAATTAAGACCATACAAAAAAGGGAAAACAAACAACATAAGAAAGACTGTCAAATTGAGTTGGAATGTTTATTGTTGTATTTAAAATGTGTGCCACTTAAACTCTCTCCCAAAAAGCACTTTCGAATGGAATGTTTAAATTTTATTATCCTGTTGACCGAAACCAATCAAAACTCAGTCCGGAATAGCACGTGTCCTCCCAGGGCACCTATTGGTTGTTCAGGGCGGGACCCTGAAGTATAAGTGATAAGTTTTCTTTGTCTCTTTCTCTTTTGCTTTTTGCTCTCTTCCTTCTTTTGCCTTTTTGCTTCTTCGCCTCCTCTGTTTTCTCCATGTAATCTTCCGTCGTAAAACCCCCTCCTTTGTTACTACACGGACCTCGTGTATTTTCTCTTTGTCTCCGTTATGTTTCTTTTATTTTATCGATTTTTGTGTCTGGTATCTTGGATACCAAATGTTTTAGCCGATCGCTCACTCTCTCTCTTTTTATTTTGGCCTTGCTCCACAAAGGCCTCGAATTTTAGTTACTATTCGTTATTTTTCATTGATTTCCTGTGACGCGGCTTATTTGAATCTGCTGCTCTAAGCCATCTGTTGGTTTGGTCCACGTGTTAAACATCGACTCATTTTGCTGATTTTCTTTCTGACCCTTTAATTTCCTCCCAAGGGTTATTTTCTTTTTCATTAGAATAATTTTATCGAGCCACTCTCCATTTTTCTCTACAAGAGATTTTTATTCGTCACTTTAATCAAAAGTTTTTCTCTCTCTACTTGTAGTTTTACTTTGTAGTTTTGGCTTCTCTTTGTGAGTAATTTTTCATCTCCTTTGTCTGCTCTTCGCATAATTTTTGAACGTCGTTAATTACCAAGTTTCTGTGCATCTGGAGCTATTGGAATCATGATTTTATCTTTTTTTTTGGACACTTCTGCAACTCATAGAGACATGCAATTAAAACTTTGTTTTTGTTTAATTGATATAACTCCATTAAGTTTTGATTTTTCCCATTTGTTTCTTCTTTTGGACCTAAGATCAATTTGTTTTGAACTTTGAAGTCAGCCTGGCGCAGAACGTGTGTGACACATATATCACCACCAAAAGACCCCTGTTGCGAGACTCGCAGAGCAGCGAGTCTCTCCACCAGGCCTGTGACCGACCCAAGAAAGGAGCCGACTGGGTTCTGCCACCAGAACCAGTCAATCGTTCGGATCGAAGGAGCTACGGATAGTCCACGCAGTACACTTGGAATGACCGACGCTGAAATGCCCTCAGAGCTGTCTGGTAAGGGGGGGTCACGTGGGTCAGATTGGTGTCTCACTCCGCCATCAAAAGCCAGAATCATGGCAGATATCAGGTGTAATCACTGACGGTAACCGGCTTAACCATTACACAGAGAACCGTTTATTAGTTCAGATTAAGAATTTTATTCCCTTTTTCATCTATAGGGATTTTTATCTTAGTACTGGGAACGCCGGCTGCTCCACAAGATGCCCCCCCCTTTTCTCTCTCACACTCTCTCAAAACCTCTCGTTACAACCTTCTTGTCTCGTTTTAAGTTATTCTCTGACTTTTCATAGCCGATCTCATTTTGTGATTGTACATACAAATGTCTATATATCCTGACCCATATATACCTATATAGCTGTGTTATGTTTGTGTGTGTCTATGTATAAATAAATGTTGTTAAAACTTATTTGCGACTCCAAGATTGATCTTCCTACCCAATCCAATGTCGACAAGAACCTACAGAAATAAGTGATTTATTTTCCATCTGATTTTCCTTTTATTAAGGAAAAAGGTGGCACCCCACTCATTATTTAAATACTAATAAATTAAGTGAGTCCGCTACAGGTGTCATCCTATCACAGTTCTACGCTGGAGTTCACTGAGCTCCTGAGAGCAACCCATTCTTTCACAAATGTTTGTAGAAACAGTCTGCATGCCTAGGTGCTTAATTTTGTACATTTGTGGCCATGAAAGTGATTCGAACACCTGATTCTGATCATTTTGATGGGTGAGCAAATACTTTTGGCAATATAGTGTATCTCTGATGTCCTGCAGCCTTCCATCTTGACCTGGAATCTGAGGTCAGCAAGTCAGATTCTACCTGTGGTCCCAAAAACCCCTTTTAAGCGATTAGCTGATAACTTGTTTGCAGTAACCGAAAGTTGGTTGTAAAACAGAGAGCAGCTGAAATAAAAATCTGTTTCAATATTAAAGTATTTATTTGTGTTTTTGAGTATTTGGGATTCATACAAAACTGAAAAAGTTGGTTTAATGTGTCAGTGCAGTTTTACATTTATCGAAGTAGTAAATATCCTGAAATACCTAACTGCTCTTAAAAGAAGTTACTTCATATTCATTTGCTACTGCCTTATTGTCATAATGTATAATTATCATAAATTGCAATATCACAGTCTAAAACAAAGGAAGGAGAGACATGTAAGTACATGATGTAAATATTAGCAGAAGTGGATTAAATGTTTTCAGGAACAAAGACATATTTTACATCTGAAATTTGTAGTCTTATTGAAAAAATCTTTCTACACTCACTAACACAGTAATTATACATTTTACCTGCACCACATGTGGTGAGAGTGCATAAGGTGAATTTTTCGAGTTTAGAGTGTTTTAGATTTAATGCACCAGAATGCATTTACTCTCAGCTCTTTTGTATCCATTTTAATATCTGGTACAACAGCCTAAAAACCACTGAACTCTACTGATTGTTACTTTCTCTAATGGTACAGAGCAGATATTTTCTCAAATACTGTTTAAATGTGGTATCGCGTAGCCCGTACACTATAGGACTGATGAACCTGGGGAGAACCTGGACGATGATGTAGCAGAGAAAGAGTATTTGTGTAAAATATGTAGGAAACCACTGTATTGAAGCATTCTGTAGCACGTGAAATATGTAAGTTAACATGCACAACATTAGCTGAAATCCATGAAGCAGGATTGTGTTCCTGGCCTTCTTTAGTTTTCCATCCACTGAATGAGCTGATTTAGCAGCAAAGAAGATCCTGAAGTAGGTGTAGAGCAGCGTGAGCCAAACTCCACTGAGACAAAGTAGGTAAGAAACATCCCTCTTTTCTGAAATTATTGTGCGTGTGAAGAGGTTTTCCATGTCACAAAAAATTACAGAATAAAAGAACTCCACGGGTTCTGTTGCCACAGTGATAAAGATATTTGGAACAATTGATCCTGCACTCAAAACCCAAATACAACCGATCAGAATATATGTTCTTCTGATGGTACAGAGCTCACCGTGTCTCAGTGGCAAACAAATAGCGATGTAGCATTCAACTGCCATTACAGCCAGATTTAATGGTGTATTTAAGGTGGTGAGGGTGGCAAAGGTGATAATGAAGCAGCAGAGGGAAACATTAATTTTGTAAAAGACGTAACTGAGGACAAACAGGCTGATTGACAGACTGAGCTGGATCATATCGTTGACTACCAGGTGGATGAACAAGATGTAACGAGAATTCATGTAAAATATCTGAAAGAGCAGAAGAAACAAAGGCTTTAATGCATTCACTAATTTCACTAATTATTATTCTTATTAATTCTTATTAATAACATTACTGATGACAGTTTGTACCTGGTGCTTTCTGAAGGTGTGAACCAGTGTGCCGTTGATGTAGTTGATAGTCAGACCGAGAGTCACGACGATCATATTTTTAGCCACAGCTGTGCTCAGGGAGTCTCGAACACTCAGACTGCTGGACACGTTAAAGTTGTAGGATGAAGAATTCATGGAGGTGATGTCAGTTTTCTGTAGACCTCAAAGAGAGAAAAAAACATCAACAACAACAAAAACAGAAAAATCAGACCTAAAACAAGAAAAAAAATTTGCAGTTGCTGAATGAAAAGACAGTTCCATTCAAAATATTTTAAGCACTTTAAACATATTTCCTTTTGTAAGGCATTTGCTTAATTTAAATTAAAAAAAAATTAAAACAAATTGAAAATCATATTTCATCAGTGCATGGAGTTACGATAACATACACAGTGTAAAAGGTAGAACATGAATGGATAGAAGAGAAAGATAGAAAACTTCTACTTTCCTCAGATCACTTCAGAACAACTTTTCCTGACATTTGACAAATAATTTTTACGTCAAACATAAACTGTGACAAAAGGAATTTCTTATTTGTTTTTATAAATTCTCTTCCTCAATGAGTTCACAGTAACAGCTTGCTGGATGAAAAGATACTACCCTGTAAAGTTCTTATTGAAGCACTGAAACATGTTTCCTTGTGTCAGGTATTAATTCATTTGTGTAAATGTTAACGATAATACACCAAAGTTCTGACTATCCTGACATGGAAGCATAAAATAGACAGGTAGAAAGCTTCTTACCTCAGCTCACTTCAGGTTCTGCTTCAACCCGTCAGGAAATGAGAGAGAAATATGGCTGATGTGTTTATATAAAGACTGGTGATGCACAGTTCAACCAAATGTGACGTCATCATGAATGATGACGTCATTGTATTAGTGTATTAGTGTATTAGAAAGCTGACTGTTGGAGATTGGGTCATGGCTGAGTGACAGCTCAACACACTCTGATCAGATTTTTTGTTCCTTTTTTTTTATAAAAAGGAAACTTTTAAATGTACTTTGTCGTGTACTCCTTTCTTCTTGGCCTTCTATTAAACTGGAGAAGGTTTCAGTTATTGGGGATTTGAACATTCATGTGGATGATCCCTCATGTGATCTGGTTATAGATTTTATATGTGTCATAGACTCTTTTGGCTTGTCACAGGTTATATTCTTGAGCCCACACACAGCAAGGGCCACACTTTGGACTTATTCTCACGAGGGCTCGAAGTTTTTAATGTCCACATCAAGGATATTCTTCAAAGCGATCACTACTTAATACTTTTCAATTTTAACTTTTCCCCAGACCCTCCCTCCTTGAAAACTAGGACACATAATCTTTTTTTTTTTTTTTTTTGGCTTTATTTGACCCATGTTCAGTAGCGGGGAGTGACGCTGGTGATGATTTTACCCTGTGTTTTAAGAACACTTGCTCATTCTGGTTGAAATTGTGCCAATTAAATGTAATATAACCTGTTGAAACAGTCTTGCCCGTTAATGAATGAACATTTAAGGATTTTGAGAAGAGATTATTGTAAGGTGGAACATTTTTTTGGAAATGAAAGAAACTGGAGGCACATAGACTTTATCTAATGCAACTGAAACATTATGGTTTAGGGTTAGGACCCTAAACCATAATGTTTCAGTTATGGTTTATGGTTTTGAGCGCTGGTGCGCTCAGCGGGTTAAAGTTAAACCTGGTTAAAGTTTGAGCTCTCTGCTGTTGCATTTTTTAAGAATCTTTAATTTAGTATGTGCCATTTATGAAAATTGTAACAACATCAAAGTCCTAAAAAAAGTGGTATATCAACAGCTTACTGACTTTCTCCTGTCTAACAATGTTTTTATAGTTTTCAATCAGGATTCAGGCCCCACCACAGTACTGAGACAGCCCTGATCAAGGTGACAAATGGTATTCGCCTGAACACAGATGCAGAAACCCACAGAAACAAAGAGAAAGTGTTATCAGTCACCCTGAGACTCTCTCTAGAACCTAAAAATCAGATCAGAAATTTAGGGGTAATATTGGATTCAGACTTGAACTTTAACAGCCACATTAAAGCAATAACATCAGCAGCTTTTTACCATCTAAAAAACATTGCCAGAATCAAAGGAATAGTGTCTAAACCAGATTTAGAAAGACTATCCATGCGTTCATCTCCACCAGGTTAGATTTGGTTAGGGTTAGGGTTAGGATTGGGGATTTGAACATTCATGTGGATGATCCCTCATGTGATATGGTTATAGACTTTATATCTGTCATAGACACTTTTGGCTTTACACAGGTCATATTCTTGGGCCCACACACAGCAAGGGCCACACTTTGGACTGCTATTGTCACAAGGGCTCAAAGTTTTTAATGTTCACATCAAGGATATTCTTGTGAGGGATCATTTTTGAATACTTTTCAATTGTAACTTTTCCTCAGAAACTCCCCCCTTGAAAACTAGGAGAAATAATCAATCAAGATGCTGTTGATAGGTTTTTGGCTTTATTTGACCCAGGTTCAGTAGCAGGGAGAGATGACGATGATGCTTTTACCCTGTGTTTTAAGAACTACTGCTCAAATATTCTGGTTAAAATTACGCCAATTAAATATAATATAGCCTGTCAAAACAGTCTTGTCCAAACAGTTAATGAATGAACAATTGGCAAGAAATCAGTAAGAAATTTAACAGGACCATTGAATATGTATATATTTTTCAACATCATTGTTACATAAATGAACTTCACGTCATTGTTTATCACATGACGTATATAAGCCGTGATTGTTTGGTACGACATCGTCACATTGTTAAATAACGTTAGCTAGCAGAGCTATCCAGGTTTGCAAACCTCAGTAGGAATGATAATTTGATAGCTTGTGGTTTTCGATGCATGCTACGGTAATGTTATTTATTAGGTTGGGTCCGGAGTTTTGTCCGTTACTGTAAACACAAGTTTTATGCTCTAATGGGCATAAATTCCTGTGTGAGAATTTGACGAGAGAATTTATCTAGAATCTAGAATCTATCATCTCTCAGCACTCCTTCCAGTCCAGAGTCCAGTCAGGCAAACAACACTATATTTTCCTGATTTTTTTGTCTGTTAGATCTCCCAGTTTTGGTTCAGTCTCTGACTAGCAGAGTCTGTCACCGGGACCAGCTCTCCATCCTTCGGGTAAGAAGTTGCGGTCTAGGGGGGTTCACCTCACTAAGATTTCCTCAACTTATTTAAGCTGGTGTCGAGGAGATACGCCTAGCTCTCACTGCCTACTTACAGACGCCTACCCCGCTTACTCCAATAACTGTCCTAAGAGGAATAGCCGGGTGGCTCGAAGTCCAGCTATCGGTCACGTCTGTTAACGGCAGCTCTCCTCTTAAGATCTGGGCTCTTGTTACAGGCTAGGAAAAACTTTAGTGGCTCGGACAGCAAGCCTCAGGGATAGTTTGACAATATGATGACTAGAATAACCCATAAGAACCTGTGTGTTAGTGCAGAGGCATAAACAAGTCTTCAAAATTGTGAATACAGATGTAATGTCCATAACGACGTCTTATGATAATTTTTATATTTATTAAAGCAGATTAGCAAGGTTAAGCAGCAGCATTGATCAGTTATACAAATTCTAATTCTACATAAAAAGGCAAATTAAAGCTGTGGCTTACTGATCGATCCATCTGGTTGGTTCAAGGACAGGCTGGTACGCAATGTGCACCTTTGCGTGGTTCAAGGCCGCTGGCAGTGAGAGAGAGAGAGCTCAAACGATCAGGCCTGCAGGTACGCTGATTCGGCCCCTCCTCCTTGCTAGCGGTGAGCTAGGCTAACCAAAAAGGCTCCAATTATTCCTTCAAGAATTGGGAAAAATTCGTCGATCCTGTTCCAAGCGTCTTTCTGTCTTCTTTTCTTGAAGAAATTCCTTCCAGTTAATCCTCCGGATGGGGGTCGCTCGTCCAGGTCCCAGCTAGTCCTTCTTCTTCTGAAGTCGCTCCAGGAATCCACCCAGAGTCCCTCTGCCTTCTCTTTTTATGCGCTCTCTCTCTCCTTGCTCGCCCTGCACCAGCCTTCATTTGATTGGTTACCCAAAATTACAGAGGTGTACATAATTATACATAACCCTCCTTGTTTTGGCTTCTCCCTCATACATTATTCATACACAGTGTCACACAGCCATTTCATAGGTCAGAAGAGGCGTTCACATAATTTACATATCATCACGACATCACAAGATCTTCCAAGGTTACATTGTTTGTCTGGGACAAATACTCATTAAGCTAAAGCTAATCAGCTGAAGCTAATCCTTATTCAATGATTTATACCTCATGTCTGTCTTACAATGTCCTTAATTGAGCCCTTGCTGGATTGATTAGTTTTAACCACAGAATGTGCGCCTCATTCACCATTTTTTTTCTGCACAAAGTCCACAGTCACTGCGTCACTGCAGAGGTCAGCGTGCCCTGCTACTTTCTGCACCTAACCCGATGTTTACAAACAGCAGACTGTTTTTCGCCATTGTTGTGTCTTGGTGGCCCGGAGCTGGCAGAATTATTTTGAAACTCAGCTTTGTTGACATTCCAATGAGGAACATGCGCTCCGCTCTGTCTGTGTCCGTCTTGACCCAACAAAAATAGGTTAACATACAAACTAACACAGATCTATTACAAAAACTATTACAAAACTACTAATACATCTTGTTTCTGATTTTTGACTAGAATCACACACACGTTTCATACATTTCATTGATTAGGAATTGATTACAAATCACACAAATTACCACCTTTCTGTTACTCCACTCCTGCCTTTGTTTTGACTAGCACTGGCATGTTTACATTACATCACCTACTGCTGCAGCAGAGTCTCTCACACTGTGGCTCACAAGGCGCTTTAACATACAGAGTTAATATTGATTATTGATTAGAAGCTGAGTTGATTCCAACGTTTTCTCAGGGTCACTTGACATGCCCTTTGCGAATCATATGCCTTAACATGAAATGTGTTGTCTAATTTGTATATTTCAGATCAATGCTGAATTCCTACGGATCACAACAGTACCTCTACAATCACGATTTTTGGCCAGTTTGAATAAACAGAGCAGTCAGCTTCTCTTCCGGTCATTAGGAGAAAAGGTGGAGCTGTCGGTGAGAAAACCAGGGATGTCCTTAAACCTTTGGATCAGGTATGAAATGCATATGTATTCCATTTGATTTCCTCTTTTATCAGTTCAGTTCTGTCTGTCGGTGAGTTGAAAGTTGATACATTTATTATCTTTTGATATGTGTCTTTTTGCTACAGAGTGTGGAGTTGAACATCAGAAGAGAGTGCCTCCTGAAGTCCCTTGTGATGTACCTGGGTGAAGATGTGACCCAACTGATCAAAGAGTACCAGGTAAGTCAGCAAATCATGGCAATGCACTGAGATCAGGCTGTTTTCTGTTAAATGTAACTGTTGGCCCTGGGCATTTGATCAGACTAATAAATAACTATCCAGCAGAATAGCACCAAGGGTCTTTCTCTCTCCTTGCTGTTTTTCTCTCAATTCAATGTGCTTTATTAGCATGGCAGTTTACAAACAATATTTCCAAAGTATGTAACAAATGAATGAGCTATTAACCAACATTCCAAAAAGTTATTCTCATGCCCCTCCATATATCGTGCTGATGTGCCTCCACTGTCCACTTCACTATGTCTGTGTTTGAGGAAAAATAAACTAGCAAAATTTAATGTTAGCCATTAGAAACAGAACTTGCACATTGATATATTCTTCTTAATATTTGTCATCCAACTGTTTCCATTTCTCCCTCTCTCTTTCTCTAGCTCTCTTTGATATTTAAAACTAAAATGTGATCACAGGAGTGCACTTACAGTCATGGAAAAAATTATTAGACAACCATTTTTTTCTTCACTTTCTTGTTCATTTTAATACCTGGTACCACTAAACGTCATCGTGTGACTAAAACAGACAGTACAATGCCATAGCTATTGATTTAGGTTATAATCAAGAAAACCATGGAAAATGGTAAGATATCAGCTCTTAAATAAATCTCTTATGAGCAATCTTTGTGGTTATCGTTATGTTTGTCCAAACAAATGTACCTTTAGTCGTACCAGGCATTAAAATGAACAAGAAACTGAAAACAAGGGTGGTCTAATAATTTTTTCCATGACTGTATATATTATGGAGGTTAGCTATTATATACTACTTGCATGATTTATTGTCTGAGTGTCAATAATCTTAATCATTATTGAATTTATTGAATGAATAATCCCCCCCCCCCCCCTCCCTGGAGACAATAAACTAAAGTAAATTAATTGTCTGATTTCAAAAGGAAGAGACAGAACTGAAACATACCACCATGGCCATCTTTGTCCTCCGGGATGGTGACGCTCTCTCCCCTCCAGAGGACATTGGCCTTGTCATCGATGGTGTGGAGGTACTGAACGACTTGTCCTCAATTGCATCGGCTTGTGCCATGCTATTTGGCCTAATTTATGCACTAAACTTGAGCTATCCAGTGGAACTCAAATATACCTTTGAGACCTTTCAAAAAATCATCATGGATATTGAAAGTAAGCAAATGTCAAGAAGGGTTCAGAACCTCTGTGCTAAGCTGCAGGAGTGAGGATTGAGCTTCCCTTGTGGGAAAATATGTGGACAAGCAAAAACTGTCACGTTGTTAGTTATGAGCCTTTGTAATCATCACAGATGATTACTTGTTGCTGTTGCAAGAGAAAACGTTATTCAGGTTTGCCAGGTTCAGATTTTGTGTGAAATCATCGTGGCCATGTTTCTTGGTTTTAAAATGGACCATGCAGTTCAATTCTCACATCTGTCCTAAGGGACGAGAAACCTTTTGTTGGAGCTGTTTGTTGAGCTTCTGAAAGAGTATTTAATTTTATATTTACATTTTATTTCTATAAGTCTTATTTATTTTTATAGTGTTTATATTGTATCTCAATAATAGCCTACCGCACCTCAAAACCAGCAGTTATTTAACATTTCAAAACTTAAAACATCCAGGCCACCACATAATTTCTGCACTTTATAGAATATCCTTTTCCAAAAAATGGCTTTTATGTTTCCAAAATAACATCAAATAGAATTTTGTCCAACTTTCTTTGTTTGGGCAGTGCTGATGACAAGGATGCATGAGCATCCGCTCGTCACTGTATGAATATGCTCCCCAAGGCTGTTATAGTTAACAAAACCGAATGAAATAACAAAAACTAGAATTGAAAAAACATTTTTGTTAACTGAAATAAAATAAAAACTAGTTTTTTAAAAAACGATAACTAACTGAAACTGTATTATGTGTTTATAAAACGAACTGAAGTTAACTATAATAATATCAAGAACTTTCTTCGTTTTCATATTTGTAAATTTTTTTCTCATTATAGTTGTGGGATTTACATGAAATCTATTAACTTCAATCTGCCGTTTTTTTGAGACTTCAATGTAGTTAGACTTTCTGGAGTGGTTTTAATGTGGTTTGCTTTGTACCTCTTAACCCAAGGTTTTAGTCTCCTTATAAAACAGTTTGTATGAATTGACTCAACTTATCTGTGGGGGTCCTCAGAGTTCCATCTTGGGGCCATTATTCTTTCTCCTATATCTGCTTCCTTTAAGACAGATAATCAGAAAGTACAGTGGTGTGTCTTACCACCTTTATGTCGATCATATCCATCTGTACTGCTCTCTCAAGCCCATTGAGTTACACAAACTATGCTCCTTGATGAACGGTTTGTCTATTTTCAACCTGAGGTTATGGAACAGTTACTTACATGTGAACTTTGACAAAAAAGAAAAACTATGAATGTTGCCCCTGATGGTCTCATTTCATTAATAAAACAGCACTTAGGTTCGTTAGCCTCTTCTGTTCAGGCTTATGTGTGGAACCTAGGTGTTATCTATTATATCCTAGAATGACGAGGCACGAAACGGTGTCACATTTCAACTTCACTTTACTTCCAATAGAGAGCAGCTACAACAACCAGAAAAAGCGTGAACAGAATGAATGAATAGGCTTAACTAACCGAACTCCGAGTCACGCACACATCACCACAATTCAATTCAATTCAATTCAATTCAATTCAATTCAATTCAATTCAATTCAATTCAATTCAATTCAATTCAATTCAATTCAATTCAATTCAATTCAATTGTGGTGATGTGTGCGACCACACAGGCAAGGCAGCAGAGCCAAGTGCAGCAAAATCGCTCATGTTAATAGGACTGCATACATAACATTATCTTTGACTCAAAGATTTCTTTGGTGCATCATTCTAAACACTTTGTAAAAAACTGATTCTTTTTTTTTAATTTTTGTAACATCTCTTAAATAAAACCCCTTATTTTCAAGACTGAGTTAGATATTATTGTTCTTGCTTTTATATCCTCACGTCTGAATTATGTCAAGTCTCTTTAACCATCTCAGTGAGAAGGAGCTTGACCGTCGACATGTTCCCCAAAATTCTGCAGCAAGGATTTTAACTGGTGCACGCAAATGGACGCATGCCTGTTTTACACTCTCTTCACTGGTCACCAGTGAATTTTACAACACATTTCAAAATCTCGTCCCCAGTTTTTGAAGCCCTGAATGGCCAAGCTCCTTCATATATCTCCTTCATAAGTCTTGACCTGCAATCTGAGGTCAGCAGGTCAGATACTATCTGTGATCCTAAAAACCTCTTGAGATGTTAAGGATCACTCGTTCTGAGTAATTGAACCTAGGATGAACAACAGGGAGCAGCTGAAACGGATATCTGTCTTATTATTAAGTATTTATTTGTATTTTTGAGTAAAAAACTGAAAAAGTTGGTTTAATGTATCAGTGCAGTTTTACACTAAACAAAGTAGTAAGTAGTGAAACTATTGTTTCAATATTGTTAAAAGAAGTTACTTCATATTCATTTGCTACTGGGTTATTAGCATAATGTAAAATTATTATACATTGCCTTTTCAAGATCTAAAATAAAGGGAGGAGATATATATAAATATGTGATGTAAATATTAGTAGTGGTTAATAAAATGTTCTCAGAAACAAAGACATATTTTACATCTTAAATTTGTAGTCTTATATTAAAAAAAAATCCTTCTACACACACAAATCCAGTAAATATACATTATAACTGCAGCACCTGTGAGAGTATTTGAAGTGAATTTTTCAAGTTTACAGTATTTTATATTTAATGCACCACAATGCATTTACTCTCAGGTCAGTTTGTTATCTGGTAAAGCAGCATAAATACCACTGAACTCTACTGATTGTTGCTTGATTTGATGGTACAGAGCAGATATTTTCTCAAATACTGTTTAAATGTGGTATCTCGTAGCCCGTACACTATAGGACCAATGAACCTGGGGAGAATCTGGACAACAATGTAGCAAAGAAAGAATATTTGTGTAAAATATCTGGGGAACTGTTGTATTAAAGCATTCAGTAGAAAGCGATAAATGTATGTTAACATGCACAACATTAGCTGAAATCCATGAAGCAGGATTGTGTTCCTGGCCTTCTTTAGTTTTCCATCCACTGAATGAGCTGATTTAGCAGCAAAGAAGATCCTGAAGTAGGTGTAGAGCAGCGTGAGCCAAACTCCACTGAGACAAAGTAGGTAAGAAACATCCCTCTTTTCTGAAATTATTGGGTGTCTGAAGAGGTTATCCGTCTGACAAAAAATTACAGAATAAAAGAACTCCACAGGTTCTGTTGCCAAATTGATAAAGATATCTGGAACAATTGACCCTGCACTCAAAACCCAAATACAGCTGATCAGAATATATGTTCTTCTGATGGTACAGAGTTCACTGTGTCTCAGTGGCAAACAAATAGCGATGTAGCATTCAACTGCCATTACAGCCAGATTTAATGGTGTATTTAAGGTGGTGAGGGTGGCAAAGGTGATAATAAAGCAGCAGAGGGAAACATTAATTTTGTAAAAGACGTAACTGAGGACAAACAGGCTGATTGACAGACTGAGCTGGATCATATCATTGACTACCAGGTGGATGAACAAGATGTAACGAGAATTCATGTAAAATATCTGAAAGAGCAGAAGAAACAAATGCTTTAATCCATTCACTAATTTCACTAATTATTATTATTATTTCTCATAAATAATATTAATAATACGTTTTTACCTGGTGCTTTCTGAAGGTGTGAACAAATGTGCCATTGATATAGTTGATGATCAGACCGAGAGCCAGGACAATCATATTTTTAGCCACAGCTGTGTTCAGGGAGTCTCGAACACTCAGACTGCTGGACACGTTAAAGTTGTAGGATGAAGAATTCATGGAGTGATGTCAGACCTTGAAGAGACAATATTTAATATTTTTTCTAACTTTTGTGCAGAAAATCCATATTTCAAAGAATTCTAGATAATCAATTACATACAACAACTCATCCTCATATTTGACTAAGATGGTTCATTTTAAACAGACAGGCTCAAACTCGAAAAAACAACAGATCACTGACCTTAGTGTCTGAATAAAGGAAAAAACAGAAAAATCTGACCTAAATTAGCAAAAATAAATACATTTTTAAAATAAAAACTAATCAAAACAAAATAAAAATCATATTTCAACAGTACATGAAGTTAAAGGAAATGATAACTTACACAGTGTAAAAGGTAGAACATGAACGGATAGAATAGAAAGGGAGAAAACTTCTACTTTCCTCAGATCACTTCAGAACAACTTTTCCTGACATTTGACAAATAATTTTTACGTCAAACATAAACTGTGACAAAAGGAATTTCTTATTTGTTTTTATAAATTCTCTTCCTCAATGAGTTCACAGTAACAGCTTGCTGGATGAAAAGATACTACCCTGTAAAGTTCTTGTTGAAGCACTGAAACATGTTTCCTTGTGTCAGGTATTAATTCATTAGTGTAAAAGTTAACGATAATACACCAAAGTGCTGACTATCCTAAAATAGACATGTAGAAAGCTTCTTACCTCAGCTCACTTCAGGTTCTGCTTCAACCCGTCAGGAATTGACAGAGAAATATGGCTGATGTGTTTATATGAAGACTGGTGATGCACAGTTCAACCAAATGTGACGTCATCAATGAAATCCTGCTGTGTATTAGAAAGCTGACTGTAGGAGATTGGATCATGGCTGAGTTTTTTTTTTTTTTTTTTTTTTTTTTTTAAATAAAAATAAAACTTTTAAATGAACTTTGTCTTTTACTTCTTTATTTTTGGCCTCTACAATTGGCCAAACTGGAGGTTTCAGTTATTGGGGATTTGAACATTCATGTAGATTATTATCTATAGACTTGGCTATAGATGTTATATCTGTCATAGACTTTTTTGGTTTACACAGGTTATATTCTTATATTCTAACCCTAACCCTAACCCACACAGCAAGGGCCACACTTTGGACTTATTCTCACGAGGGCTCAAAGTTTTTAATATTCACATCAAGGACAGACCCTCCCCCCTTGAAAACTAGGACAACTAATCAATCAAGATACTGGTATTAGGTCTTTGGCTTTATTTGACCCATGTTCAGTAGCGGGGAGTTACACTGATGATGCTTTTACCCTGTCTTTAAGAACTGCTGCTCAAATGTTCTGGTTTAAAATTGTGCTAATTAAATGTAATATATCCTGTCGAAACAGTCTTGCCCAAGCAATTAATGATTGAACAATTAAGGATTTTAAGAAGAGATTATATTGAGGTGGAATCTCTTTGGAAGTCTAAGAAACTGGAGGTACATAGACTTTATCTAATGGAACTATAACATTATGGTTTAGGGTTAGAACCCAAATGCAGGAGGCAGAACTAAAACAAAAGGAGCAAATGGAAACCCAGCTTAGTGGCTGAAAAACCAGAAAGGCACACAAAACAGTCTGGGGGGGGGGTCTGCCTGGAACGGAGGTGATCCCCTGAGTTGGAGGTGATCCCTGGGCCGAGAGGACCAGGCAAGAGGCTGCAGAGGCCGGCGGCGGCGGCGGCCGGAGACCGGTCTTGCCGCTGACGAGGCAGGCTTCACAGTCCTTGACCAAAGCCTTGATTTCGCCATCTATCCCTGGCAACCACACCAGGTCTCTGCAGCGCTGTTTCAGCTTCACAATGCCCAGGTGGCCCTCATGCGCCATTGATAATACGCACGCACGCACGCAGGACACCAGGGATCACTGTGCACAGCCCAACGCGCCACGCAGGTGCCGTTCCAACAGGAGAGCTCCTGATGCACGCGGGAGAATGCGGCCAACTCCCCCGGGACCACAGCAGGCCAGCCATCATGGATGTAGGTGCAGAGTTTGGAGAGGACAGGATCCTGTTCAGATTCCTCCTTGAGCTCCTGCAGAGAGACTGTGTGACATATTAATAATGTCTCGTTCGAAACAGTCCGTGCCGATGTGGGGCCGGGGTGGGGACAGAGCGAGACAGCAGGTCGGCCACAACATTGTTTCTGCCCGGGGTGAATTTCAAGTCAAAGTTGTACTGGTGGAGGCGACCGGTGACCAGTCCCAGATGTGCACAGGAGTGCTGTGAGGGCTTGGTGATCTGCCTGAGAGTGAAAGGGCGGCCATAGAGAAAGAAGTGCCACCTCTCACATGCCCACATACAGGCTAGCGCCTCACCCTCACCCACGGAGTGGCGTTGTTCAGTCTCGTTGAGGGCCCAGGAGGCGAAGGCGATGGCTCTCTCGACACTTTTCTGGACCTACGACAGCACGGCACCTATCGCTATACACGAGGCGTCACAGGTCACCAGGGTGGGGCTGCCGATGTCGAAGTGGGCCAGCACTGGGGAAGAGGTAAGTTGTGTTTTGAGGACATTTACAGTGTCACTGCATGCTTGGGACCACACCCATGGCACATCCCTACGGAGCAGCTGACGCAGGGGGGCTGTGGTGTCAGAATACTGCGGTAGAAATCTCAGATAGTAGCCGGTCATGCCCAAGAATGAGGCCAACTGTGCAGCTGAGCTGAGGTCAGGGATGGACTGAATGGCGTCCAAGTTTGACTGGTGTGGAGTTATGCCACTCGTGGACAGTCGGATCCCCACAAACTCAATTTCCGGAACATAGAGAACACACTTTTCAGTATTCAGAGTCAGTTTGTGCTTGGCTAGGGCTGCAAACACCCTGTCGAGCCATTCGTCATGAATGCCAGTTGTTGGGCCATGAACGACAATGTCAACCAGAAAAATGGCCACGCCCGGTATACCAGCCAGAACAGAGACCATCACCTTCTGGAAGCAGCTAGGTGCGGAACAGAGGCCGAATGGCATTCGGGTATAGCGGAACACCCCAACGTGTGTTACAAAAGCTGTGAGGTTTCTGCTCCTGGGGTGCAGAGGCACCTGTAGGTACCCCTGCCGTAGGTCGAGCTTAGTGAACACTGTAGAGCCATAGAACTGAGCTGTGAGCTCATCTGCTGTTGGAAGGGGGTACTCTTCCGGGTCCACAGCCTTATTCACCGCACGGAGGTCCACACAGACATGCAGGGCCCCCAATTTCTTTTTAGCCACCACCAGGTTTGACACCCAGAGTGAAGCATCCACTGGTTCAATGATGCCAGCCTCCAGAAGCTGCTGTAGCTCAGCTGAGACCCCGTCACGTAGTGCAAGTGGTATGTAGCGCAGCGGCTGTATCACAGGCTTGACTGAGGGGTTGAGGAGGGGCTGATGGGCAAACGCAGAAAGGCAACCCAGACCATGAAACAGTGAGGGCCACTTCTGCTGCCATGGCGTGGTGACAGACATAATGGCCGACCCACCCGTACCTAGGAGGGAGAACCCCAGAGCAGTGAACAGGTCCAAACCCATAAGGTTAGCCCCATGGCGGGCAACTTGAAAAACAAAACATGGTCGTGGTCCCATAGCGTATAGTCAGCTGGAGAGAGCCCACTAGGTCGATCCCTGACCCCCCATAACCGTACAGTGCAGTAGAGGGTATGGACAGGGGCAGTGAACTAAAAAAATTATTGTAGGTGTCAATGTTCAGAAGAGACCAGCCAGCCCCAGTGTCCACCAGCAGATGGCTGCACACATCATTGAGATAGACCGAACATGACTTGAATGGCACTGCACCTGCAGTCACATTGTGTATTATGGTAGGATTGGACTTGGGGTCCTGGACCCCTGGGCCGGCTGGGGCAGAGCCCACAGTTATCACAGTTACGGCATGTCTGGCCACGAGCAGGGCAGTTCTGAGCTCTGGAAGCATGTGACCGAGGACCGCAGCTACAGCAAGGCTGGTGTTCCAGGCTTACTTCCTGCTCTCCGGTGAAGGCGGACGCTTTTCTGTGAGCTCCTCTCTATCTGATCCTGCTGCTTCTCTTTGTCCTGTCTGCATGTTTTTGGAGCCTCACATGGATAATATCTGAATATCTAAATCTCTAACCATGGATCTGGTCAGCTGGTCTCTCAATGCAATCGATCAAATTTTCTCGACGAGAAGAGAGGGAAAAGGAGAGCCCTCCTGTCCCAGTGTAACACACGCAACCGGTTATGTTCAGGATTCATGGTCGAAATGGAGACTGAGCTGCCAGGCTCCTCTGTTCATTGAGGACACCGAAGACGTCTACATATTTGGCTTTATGATCATGGGATTCCTGGTGTTTGGAGTTGGCGGATACCTGATGTATCGGAAAATTAAGCGCACGGATGCTGCTATCCTGGACCTCCTATCCATGTGCGTGTCTGTGAGCCGTGCGGTGAGTTCCAAGACTGTTAAGTTAGATGAGATTAATCAGAAATTGAATGTGATTCAGAGCGTGAATCACAGACAAGGGATGATTTACAAACTCACTGCGAAATTGGATTCCAACTTGGGAAAATTACATGCACTGCTCAGGGAGAACTGACATGAAAATTCGGCTTTTTGGATGATTTCCCTCCGGCTGCAGCCCCAGACACCGTCGACTCCTGTCCAATATGTTGTTGTTTGTTTCTATATGTTTTCTTGGATGATGTACTGGAAATATAATTTTGCTGTGTTGGGACGCTGGCCCAGTGACAATAAAACTCATTGAATTCAATTTCATTCATTCATTCATTCATTCATTCATTCATTCATTCATTCATTCATTCATTCAATTGTGGGTGGGGCCAAAAGCGCTGAAGTCATCCGAGTTGCATCACGGCTGTAGAGTCGGGGTCCGGTGAGTCAATGTGTGGCGGTGGCGGAGACAGCTGGCGATCAGACAAGGCTGCCTGGCCGAACGTGTCCACTTGAGGAGTAGAAAGTGCAGCTGCACATTCAGCGGCACTCTCACACTTTAAATGCAATTGTGACTGCCTCGGACAGTGTCAGTTCGTCCTTCTTCAACAATAGTCTCTCACGCACTTTCACAATATTTGCGTGTTCAATTAACTGGTCCCAGATCATTTCATCCTGCAGTGCGCCAAATTTGCATGAACTAGCCAGTCTCCGCAGGTTGGCGACATATTGATGCACAGACTCACCGGGAAGCTGATGCCCTTGTCTGAACAAAAAACGGCGGAGAAGAGCACTTTGTGGTGCCGCAAAGTGACCGGCAAGAAGCACTAAAGCCGCGTCATAGCTGGTATCGGGCTCAGTTTCCAGTGTCCCGAGCACACGCTGTCCCTCCGTTCCCAGGCAGTGTTGCAAAAGCGCCTTTTTGCACTCGGTGCTAACACCGGTAAGTCCCATGGCCACAAGCCATGTCTCGAAAGAGAGTTTCCAGCGCGTCCAGGGCACTGGCCGCTCGCCGGGCAATTCCAGGAAGGGGGTAGGTGGTGAAAGAGAAAAAGCAGCCAACCTTCACCAATATTATGTCCTATAATGACGAGGCACGAAACGGTGTCACATTTCAACTTCACTTTACTTCAAATAAGAGCAGCTACAACAACCAGAAAAAGCGTGAACAGAATGAATGAATAGACTTAACTAACCGAACTCCAAGTCGCGCACACATCACCACACAGGCAAGGCAGCAGAGTCAAGTGCAGCACAATTGCTCATGTTAATAGGACTCCATACATAACATTATCTTTGACTCAAAGAATTTTTTGGTGCATCATTCTAAACACTTTGTAAAAAACAGCTTCTTTTTTCAATTTTTGTAACATCTCTTAATTAAAACCCCTTATTTTCAAGACTGAGTTAGATATTATTGTTCATGCTTTTATATCCTCACGTCTGGATTATGTCAAGTCTCTTTAACCATCTCAGTGAGAAGGAGCTTGACCGTCGACATGTTCCCCAAAATTCTGCAGCAAGGATTTTAACTGGTGCACGCAAATGGACGCATGCCTGTTTTACACTCTCTTCACTGGTCACCAGTGAATTTTACAACACATTTCAAAATCTCGTCCCCAGTTTTTGAAGCCCTGAATGGCCAAGCTCCTTCATATATCTCCTTCATAAGTCTTGACCTGCAATCTGAGGTCAGCAGGTCAGATACTATCTGTGATCCTAAAAACCTCTTGAGATGTTAAGGATCACTCGTTCTGAGTAATTGAACCTAGGATGAACAACAGGGAGCAGCTGAAACGGATATCTGTCTTATTATTAAGTATTTATTTGTATTTTTGAGTATTTGGGATTCATACAAAACTGAAAAAGTTGGTTTAATGTATCAGTGCAGTTTTACACTAAACAAAGTAGTAAGTAGTGAAACTATTGTTTCAATATTGTTAAAAGAAGTTACTTCATATTCATTTGCTACTGGGTTATTGGCATAATGTAAAATTATTATACATTGCCCTTTCAAGGTCTAAAATAAAGGGAGGAGATATATATAAATATGTGATGTAAATATTAGTAGTGGTTAATAAAATGTTCTCAGAAACAAAGACATATTTTACATCTTAAATTTGTAGTCTTATATTAAAAGAAATCCTTCTACACACACACTAATCCAGTAAATATACATTATAACTGCAGCACCTGTGAGAGTATTTGAAGTGAATTTTTCAAGTTTACAGTATTTTATATTTAATGCACCACAATGCATTTACTCTCAGGTCAGTTTGTTATCTGGTAAAGCAGCATAAATACCACTGAACTCTACTGATTGTTACTTGATTTGATGGTACAGAGCAGATATTTTCTCAAATACTGTTTAAATGTGGTATCTCGTAGCCCGTACACTATAGGACTGATGAACCTGGGGAGAACCTGGACTACAATGTAGCAAAGAAAGAATATTTGTGTAAAATATCTGGGGAACTGTTGTATTAAAGCATTCAGTAGAAAGCGATAAATATATGTTAACATGCACAACATTAGCTGAAATCCATAAAGCAGGATTGTGTTCCTGGCCTTCTTTAGTTTTCCATCCACTGAATGAGCTGATTTAGCAGCAAAGAAGATCCTGAAGTAGGTGTAGAGCAGCGTGAGCCAAACTCCACTGAGACAAAGTAGGTAAGAAACATCCCTCTTTTCTGAAATTATTTGGTGTCTGAAAAGGTTATCCGTCTGACAAAAAATTACAGAATAAAAGAAATCCACGGGTTCTGTTGCCAAAGTGATAACGGTATCTGGAACAATTGACCCGGCACTCAAAACCCAAATACAGCTGATCAGAATATATGTTCTTCTGATGGTACAGAGTTCACTGTGTCTCAGTGGCAAACAAATAGCGATGTAGCATTCAACTGCCATTACAGCCAGATTTAATGGTATATTTAAGGTGGTGAGGGTGGCAAAGGTGTAAATGAAGCAGCAGAGGGAAACATTAATTTTGAAAAAAACGTAACTGAGCACGAACAGGCTGATCGTTACAATGAGCTGGATCATATCGTTGACTACCAGGTGGATAAACAAGATGTAACGAGAATTCATGTAAAATATCTGAAAGAGCAGAAGAAACAAAGGCTTTAATGCATTCACTAATTTCACTGATTATTATTCTTATTAATTCTTATTAAAAACATTACTAATACGTTTTTACCTGGTGCTTTCTGAAGGTGTGAACCAATGTACCATTGACATAGTTGATGATCAGACCGAGAGCCAGGACAATCATATTTTTAGCCACAGCTGTGCTCAGGGAGTCTTGAACACTCAGACTGCTGGACACGTTAAAGTTGTAGGATGAAGAATTCATGGAGGTGATGTCAGACCTCGAAGAGAGAATATTTAATATTTAATTTAATGTTCAACACTTGATGAGGGTTTCTTTGTGCAGAAAATTCATATTTCAAAGAATTTTGGATAATCAATTAGATACAACTCATCCTCATATCTGACTAAGATGGTTCATTTTAAACACAGACAGGCTCAGACTTGAAAAAACACTGACCTTAGTGTCTAAGGTCAGTGGAAAAAACAGAAAAATCTGACCTAAATTAGCAAAAAAAAAAAATCAATTTTAATTAGTAAAAACTAATCAAAACAAAATAAAAATCATATTTCAACAGTACATGAAGTTAAAGGAAATGATAACTTACACAGTGTACAAGGTAGAACATAAACAGATAGAAGAGAAAGGCAGAAAATTTCTACTTTCCTCAGATCACTTCAGAACAACTTTTCCTGACATTTGACAAATAATTTTTACGTCAAACATTAACTGTGACAAAAGAAAATTCTTATTTGTTTTTATAAATTCTCTTCCTAAATAAGTTCACAATAACAGTTTGCTGGATGAAAAGATACTACCCTGTAAAGTTCTTATTGAAGCACTAAAACGTGTTTCCTTGTGTCAGGTATTAATTCATTTGTGTAAAAGTTAACGATAATACACCAAAGTTCTGACTATCGTGACATGGAAGCATAAAATAGACAGGTAGAAAGCTTCTTACCTCAGCTCACTTCAGGTTCTGCTTCAACCCGTCAGGAAATGAGAGAGAAATATGGCTGATGTGTTTATATGAAGGCTGGTGATGCACAGTTCAACCAAATGTGACGTCATCAATGAAATCCTGCTGTGTATTAGAAACTGACTGTAGGAGATTGGATCATGTTAACAAAAATTTAACTTTTAAATGAACTTTGTCTTGTACTTCTCTGTTCTTGGCCTCTACTATCAGCCAAACTGGAGAAGGTTTCAGTCAATGGGGATTTTAACAATGTGGGAATTATAATTGTGCTTGTATATTTAGACACTTATATTAAGAGTAAAATTAAAGTTGCTAAAAGATCTGTAGGTCACAGGCTGAGCTAGAGTCATAAAGTTGCAGGCAATAAAAAGACAACTGGGCTGTGTCGGGGTGATGTGTTCTTGTTGGGGGAAGGAACTGTTCGGGGGACAATGGGGGAGTTGCCTTTAACTAACAGAATGTTTTACGCCCTGCATGTGTCAATAAAACTAGCCTGTGAGCTGCAGAGTCAGAGATCAGCCAGAACCTGGACAGAAAGGACAGACCGGTGTCTGTCGGCTGATTTCTCCCTTTGCAAAGGCGAAACTTAAAAAGTGTCATGACTATTATTGAATTCAAATTAATCTAACTTTGAGTCCACAGATCAGCAGTCCGGGGAAGGTCAGGTTGACCACAACAACATTCATGTAGATGATCCCTCATTATCTATAGACTTGGCTATAGATGTTATATCTGTCATAGACATTTTTGGTTTACACAGGTTATATTCTTATATTCTAACCCTAACCCTAACCCACACAGCAAGGGCCACACTTTGGACTTATTCTCACGAGGGCTTGAAGTTTTTAATGTCCACGTCAAGGACACTCTTCTGAGCAATCACTACTGAATAATTTTCAATTTTAACTTTTCCTCAGACCCTCCCCCCTTGAAAACTAGGACAACTAATCAATCAAGATGCTGGTTATGGGTTTTTGGCTTTATTTGACCCATGTTCAGTAGCAGGGAGTGACACTGATGATGCTTTTACCCTGTCTTTTAAGAACTGCTGCTCAAATGTTCTGGTTAAAATTGTGCCAATTAAATGTAATATATCCTGTCAAAACAGTCTTGCCCAAGCAATTAATGATTGAACAATTAAGGATTTTAAGAAGAGATTATATTGAGGTGGAATCTCTTTGGAAGTCAAAGAAACTGGAGGTACATAGACTTTATCTAATGGAACTACAACATTATGGTTAGGACCCAAATGCAGGTGGCAAAACAAAAACAAAGGGAGCAAACGAAAACCCAGCTCAGTGGCTGAAAAGCCAGAAAGGCACACAAAACAGTCCTTGGCACCATGCAGACAGCAGGGGCAGTTCAGGCTCTACTGGGGGAGAAGTGACCTTGGACGCTGGAGCAGAGGCCGAGGTAACAGGAAATAGTGGTGAGACCATGGCTTCCTCAGCAAGGGGGGGCGGATGGAGGCAGCGGTGGTGGCTCCTACTGCTGTGGAGAAAGCGGCAGTTGGAGAGCATCGCTTTTGACGACTGAGGGCGCCGATGCCAGCCATGCATTCAGGACAAAAAGAGGACTGGAGCCTAATACTGTGGCGCTGGCACAGGAGGAGCCGGTGGCGGCTGGGCCAGAGGTGGTGGCTGGGAACAAGGCTGTGGCGCGAGGGACCAACACTTGAACATAATTGGGTTCATCGCTGGGGACCACCTCAGAGACAGACGTTGGCATAGCCATAAGGTCCACCAGCTCTTTTCCTGAAATTGGTTAATTCCAAAAAGATGGAAACATATACTTCTTGTTTCATGTTGAATGATGCCGGCATTGTTGGAGGTTCATACAGAAAACTTTCTATGGTTCATGAGGCCACTAATAAGTATATTTTGTACACTGCTCAGGCTAAAAATGATGAAGCACGAAGAAGATACCAGACATACTGTGACAAAAATAATATTTCTCTGTCCAGATGGTGGCGCGATGGAGTTCATCCAAGATTGTTATGTACACTGTTCGGAGTGGAAGAATAATAAAACTTATGGATTTTGGGGAAGACATTGGACATTGCATGTGCAACTTGGAACAACTTTTCCATTCATGGCGAGACACCAAACACTGTACTCTCACGGTGATGCCCTTCTATAAAGTTAGTTTTCAGTGTCGGTCATCTTCAATGTCTTGATTGAACTGGGTTTGAGGTGTGTCGGCTCATCCCACTAGGAGCGGGGATTCCGAATGCAAAACATGACATTTCCTATTGCCAATAGGTGGTGCTACAACCGTTTCTGAATATTACAGGTTCTATGTACTCAGGATGAGACTACAGTGATACCAATCTGTTTTGGACCAGATTAAACAATGTATGGCAGAGTTACAGCTGATTTCGCTTTCATGGCTAGCCTTCAAAATGAAAATAAAATAAAATAAAATTCACTGCGTCACTACGGTCATGCCCTTGTTTGTGGAGTTATAAGCTTCGCAAAACTTTCATCAGCCATGTGTCTAGATTTGGACTAAAGAACTTTGGAGTCAATCCAACCAAATTTCTGGGAGGCGTTTGTTAAAGTATGATGCCAGGAAATGGCCAAAATAGTGGAAAAACTGCATATTCCATTAAAAATAGTGGACTTCTTTTGAGAGTTAGAGCATGAGTCTGAGAGAGTTTTTTGAAGGGCTGATACAGTCACATTTCTTTCATCAATGTAGGTGAAAGCCTATGGTGGGACTCGTCGACAAACCGAAAGTAGGTGGCGCTATTGAGCCTAATTTTGTGTGCCCATGCCCAAAACCCATAAAACACGTAAATTTCATGCACAATTGCAAACTTTTTGTGAGTTTCGGAGCATATTGAGGCCCCAAAAAGGGGATTCATTTAGGATATTAACCCTTTAAGCGCCAAAGTCGCAATATTGTGACAAGCAACATTGCTGACTATAACAGGCTGTATCTATGAATGTGAAGCCGAATCTTGTTATTACTTTTCACCAAGAGATGGCGGACATGTGTGCCTGTAACCTGAGAACCATTTTTGGTGGTGGCGCTATTCGAAGTTTTACCGTAAAATGAGTTTGAAAAACACTCTCTGGCGCAGAGACATGTGGCCCAGCAGTGGTAGAAATGCTGAGCTAACGAGAGCAGGACAGAGCAAAAGAGTGTTTTTTTCATTTACTCACGATGCTGAAAGGTTGGTTTACCATCCACGAAGTACTTCATCAGGTTCTGGCTAACTCCGATTCCAAGGAGGAAGACATTCAGTTGTCCAGTGAAGCAGAAACTTACATTAGTAGTGACGGCGAGTCCGCGCGCCATCGTCCACAATCAGCACAAAGTATATCGGCTCCTTCACCTCAGCGTGGCCAGGGTGGAAGCATTCTGCGATCGCCAAGCAGGTTGAGGTGTCAGGGGGGCTCATAACACCGCAAATAAAGAAAAATATAGGGGTGATGAAAACAACCCGGCAATGCGGGAGAAGCCGTGGGAAAAAAAACACTGCTAATGGCGCACCGGAAATCACGGTAATGATGGTGGCGGCTGAGAGATCTTGAGAGAAGAGGAAGAGTATCAAAAATTGGAGCCTAAATTTTGATGAGACTGTTGGTTTTTGTGTAGACGATCTGACAAATTCTGAGTCCATTGTTTTCATCCCTTTTCAAAATGATGAATTCTGGAGCCTCATCACCAATCAAACAAATGAATCACGGAGTTACAAAAGGGCCCAACTCCACCGAGGTATATTTTTCAGAAGAGCATTTTTTCTCTCCAGGACTTGGGCCATTCTTCAACTCAAGGCAAAAAACACCACCTTAGTTAACAGCTTTATGAACTGGAGTTGGGCCTTTCTTCAGTTCATTTTGATAGCTCTTAACCTAATGTACAAGATAGGGAGATAACCTGGATTTCGCAAAATCATGGAGTTGGGCCCTTTTGTAATTCCATGATTCAAATACAAAAGGCCACGAGTTCTTTGACAGGGAAATATTGAAACCAAACTCCAGATTTCATGATTTAATGATGTGATTGTCCTAAAAATGAAAGCTTTCATTGTTCATGGGGCTTGAGGAAAAAATCTGAAATTGAGGACTACTGGGCAGGTTTGGGCAGGTGATGTCACAATAATCAAATTAGATGACAAATCTACCTCCATTCCAAATTCTGCATACTGAAGATATTTCTCATTTACAGTATGCCTTTATCTCAAATCACTTTAAAGTTATAGCCTTTTGAAACCCTGATATCAAAATTGAAAATTTTCCAATATGGCCGCCACCTTGTGACACCATAATATGCAAATTATATGAATAATTTCACTCCCATCACAGACTTTGAGTATACTGAACAATTTTCTCATTGACAGTATACCTTTATCTCAAACTGTTTTCAAGTTATAGCCTTTTGAAATCTTGATATCAAAATTATATATTTTCTTAAAAAAAAATTCCGGTGCCTAAAGGGTTAACAATAATAATAATAATAATAATAATAATAATAATAATAATAATATTATTATTATTATTATTATTATTATTATTATTATTATTATTATTATCATTATCATTATCATTATCATTATTATTAACATTTTATTTTTATTTAACCTTTATTTAACCAGGTTAATCCCATTGAGATTAAGAATCTCGATGGGACTAACCCCTGCTCCGATTGTTTAGCTTTATTACAGGTAGGCCTACCTGTTTTTCGGAAGGGCATCACGGCCAAGAAGAAGGGCTTTTTCGGAAGGGCATCACGGCCAAGAAGAAGGGCTACGACAGCCATGGCCGCCGTGAAATTCCTGCCTTGGACTCTACATTTTTGGAGTTTTAACCACTCCCATGTTTTTTGTGCAATTGTTAGCAATTCTCTGATCATGATGTTGTGCTCTGTCTGGAGATTTACGCTTTGATTTCTGTTTTTTAAAAATCATTATACTTTTAAATGTTTTGCTTTACTTTAACACATTTTGGGATGTTTTTTATTAGCATTTTGCCAATTTTGGTGTATTTTCAATTCTCCTACCTTAGTGTCATTCAGCACCTTGTTCCCTTTGCGATGGTTGCCATGTTTTACCTTTTCAATACATTCTGCTGAGACCTTTTACTGAATCATACTGTGCTTAAAGATTATTCAGTTATTAAGATTGTTATTCAAATTCATGTTCTACAAACATTTTTTATACTTTTCAGCAGAGTTCAGGTATAAAATTCAGCTTAATGCATTCACACCTGCATTTTTGCAGGAAATGCTATTTTTCTAGTTATACATTGCCTTTTCACAGTCTAAAACAAAGGAAGGAGAGATATATAAATATGTGATGTAAATATTAGTAGTGGTTAATAAAATGTTCTCAGGAACAAAGAAATATTTTAAATTTGTAATTTGTAGTCGTATTAAAAAAAATCCTACACACACTAATGCAGTAAATATAGATTATAACTGCCCCGCCTGTGGTGAGAGTGTATTCGGTGAATTTTTCAAGTTTACAGTATTTTATATTTAATGCACCACATTGCATTTACTCTTTTGTATGTAGTTTGGTATCTGTTACAGCAGCATAAATACCACTGAACTCTGCTGATTGTTACTTGCCCTACAGGTACAGAGCAGATACTTGCAAACCAAGAAAACAACACATGCCCCACCCTAACCATAACATGAGATTCGGCGCGTGTGGTGAGAGTGTATTCGGTGATTTTTTTTCACATTTACAATATTTTATATTTAATGCACCACAATACATTTACTCTCAGGTCAGTTTAATATCTGGTAAAGCAACATAAATACCACTGAACTCTACTGATTGTTACTTTCTCTAATGGTACAGAGCAGATACCTTCTCAAATACTGTTTAAATGTGGTATCTCGTAGCCCGTACACTATAGGACTGACAAACCTGGGGAGAACCTGGACTACAATGTAGCAAAGAAAGAATATTTGTGTAAAATATCTGGGGAACTGTTGTATCAAAGCATTCAGTAGAAAGCGATAAATGTATGTTAACATGCACAACATTAGCTGAAATCCATGAAGCAGGATTGTGTTCCTGGCCTTCTTTAGTTTTCCATCCACTGAATGAGCTGATTTAGCAGCAAAGAAGATCCTGAAGTAGGTGTAGAGCAGCGTGAGCCAAACTCCACAGAGACAAAGTAGGAAAGAAACATCCCTCTTTTCTGAAATTATTGGGTTTCTGAAGAGGTTATCCATCTTACAAAAAATGACAGAATAAAAGAAATCCACTTGTTCTGTTGCCAAAGTGATAACGATATCTGGAACAATTGACCCTGCACTCAAAACCCAAATACAGCTGATCAGAATATATGTTCTTCTGATGGTACAGAGCTCACTGTGTCTCAGTGGCAAACAAATAGCGATGTAGCATTCAACTGCCATTACAGCCAGATTTAATGGTGTATTTAAGGTGGTAAGGGTGGCAAAGGTGATAATGAAGCAGCAGAAGGAAACATTAATTTTGTAAAAGACGTAACTGAGGACAAACAGGCTGATTGACAGACTGAGCTGGATCATATCGTTGACTACCAGGTGGATGAACAAGATGTAACGAGAATTCATGTAAAATATCTGAAAGAACAGAAGAAACAAATGCTTTAATCCATTTATTCATTCTTATGAATTCTCATTAATAACTTTACTTATGACAGTTTGTACCTGGTGCTTTCTGAAGGTGTGAACCAGTGTGCCGTTGATACAGTTGATGATCAGACCGAGAGTCACGACGATCATATTTTTAGCCACGGCTGTGCTCAGGGAGTCTCTAACACTCAGACTGCTGGGCACGTTAAAGATGTAGGATGAAGAATTCATGGAGGTGATGTCAGTGTTCTGCAGACTTCTTTGATAGAAGAGAGAATTTTTAATATTTTATTTCATGTTCAACACTTGATGAGGTTTTCTTTGTGCAGAAAATTCATATTTCAAAGAATTCTGGATAATCAATTAGATACAACTCATCCTCATATTTGACTAAGATGGTTCATTTTAAACACAGACACGCTCAGACTGCTACACCAAAAAACAACAGATCATTGACCTTAGGGTTAAAAAAAGAAGAAAAAACAGAAAAAACAAACCTAAACCAACAAAAAAATGTTTTTTAATTATTTGCTGTTAATGAATGAAAAGACATTTCCATTCAAAATGTTTTAAGCACTTTAACATATTTTTTTTCCAAGACATTTGCTTAATTTGAGTTTAAAAAGTAATCAAAACAAATTAAAATCATATTTCAACAGTACATGAAGTTAAAGGAAATGATAACATACACAGTGTAAAAGGTAGAACATAAACAGATAGAAGAGAAAGGTAGAAAATTTCTACTTTCCTCAAATCACTTCAGAACAACTTTTCCTGACATTTGACAAATAATTTTTACGTCAAACATTAACTGTGACAAAAGAAAATTCTTAATTGTTTTTATAAATTCTCTTCCTAAATAAATTCACAATAATAGTTTGCTGTATGAATAGATACTACCCTGTAAAGTTCTTATTGAAGCACTGAAATGTGTTTCAGGTATTAATTCATTAGCATAAAAGTTAAGGAAATACACCAAAGTTCTGACTATCCTGACATGGAAGCATAAAATAGACAGGTAGAAAGCTTCTTACCTCAGCTCACTTCAGGTTCTGCTTCAACCCGTCAGGACATGAGAGAGAAATATGGCTGATGTGTTTATATGAAGACTGGTGATGCACAGTTCAACCAAATGTGATGTCATCATGAAATCCTGCTGTGTATTAGAAAGCTGACTGTTGGTTATTGGCTGAGTGGCACTTCAACACTGATAAAAAAAAAAAAAAAATCAAACAGGCAAATACTTTTTACCTTTTTGCAGACCCTATAATTGCAAGATTGTTCATGTTTTTATTTAGTTTGCTTTACTTTTTGTTATACATCTATTTCAGGTCTACAATATATTTCAGAAAAAAATTGAGAAATTAAACTGCAAAAGTATGTAGTCATCATTGTTACATTTGTTTAAATTAGAAAAGCACTTGGAGAGCGCAGGCCTCCGCCAAGTGCAACAATTCCCCCCCATAGCGAATTACAGATTGCGATAAAATCCGCGTTCTGGATCAGATCCGGATCAGCCTTTGAAATTTGATAGAGGTTCCCATTGTCAACCCCTGAGTCAAATTTCATGAGTTTTGGGCAATAATTAACATAGATATTGAGAAACAAAATTTTGGGCCCCATTGACCGCATTGTTATCGAAAATTTGAAAGTGATCCAGAATCCAGGATTTCTTCCGAATCACAACCAAGATGAAATCAGTTCTTCCTTTTCTGTTCTGGGCTTGAACAAGTGCAGGGGAATCTGGCTGAATGTCTGAGGTGGCTATGCGAAGGACAGCTGAGAGGTGGTGATAGAAGATCTGTGTTTGGATTTGTTGAACTTCATCACTGTCTGGTCACATGTGCAAGTAGATCCAAAGAGTACCAGAATCCTCTGACCAATGCCTTCTCAGGTGTGGAAAGTTCTCCTCTTTGAGGGAGGAGTTAAAGTCCAGCAGTGAGACTGACCTGAAGTGATCTGCCAGAAGTGTGTCAGACTGCAGGTCAATAAGTTCAATCTGAACATCTCTTGGTTTGTTATCCACTCTGCATTTGAAGGGAGAAGAAACAATAGGCATTTCACTCTCAAGAGTTTTGAAATCTTGAAATCGCAATGAAAACTCTTGATGCAGTGCTTCTAACATGGGTGAGTACTTGCGGAGGTGATCAGTTGACCATGTGGCTTCCTTTAGTGTTGGCAAGTGGGTCAGAATGTTGTCCTTCACTTGGCTTGAGAGAAGCTGCAGCTTTCTCATGAAAGCTTTCACCGCACTGTACATCTCATGCACAAACCCTTGCACTGCAGTTTGGCATTCAGGTTGTTCATTAGTGCACTAACATCCACAGCAAATCCGAGGTCTGCCATCCAGTCTTCATCTGAAAACTCTGGGATGTTATGTCCTTTTTTTTACACTGAATCTGGTCTCTGAGGTCCCAGACAGTCTTCAGTACTTTGCCCAGGCTGAGCCACCTGTCAGCACAGTGATAGCTTATGTCACCATTAGGGGTGTGAATCTTTTACTTTCTCACGATTCAATTCGATTCTGATTTTTGGGGCCACGATTCGATTCAAAATCGATTTTCAATTCAAAACAATTTTATTCATAATGATTTCTGATCATGATCTACTACCATCTGCTTTGCAAGACAGAATGACAAATTGGGACATTAAAGTGTCTTTTTCCACATTTATTAAGTTTTAAACATTTATCTATGCATAGATGGAATTGTTGCAACTGTTATATAAAAGCAAAATCACATTCTGCCCCAGTAACAAAAATAAAAGTGCTTCTATCTTAAAAAAAATAGTGGTGTTAAACATGCTGCCTTTTGAATTCTGAGGAAAGTGCCTTTACCAAAAACAGTGTGTGGTTCTTAACTGCTACTCTAATTAGCTAGTTATGAAATAACTTTGCAAAACATGGGATATGAGCAGCTACGAATCAGTTATGTAGTGAGCTGTGAAAGTCACAAAAGACTGGGTTGCTCTTGACGTCCATGCATCACATGTTAGTGCCACTCTGATCATTTTTGTTTGGGCACTGGCCACCTTTCTTTTAGTGTCTTGGTAAAGCTGTGGCACCGTTGTTTTTTATGATGTACTCTGACTATGAGCTTCCCCTGTTTGAAAGACTAGAAATCTCCACTGTTTTGAGGTATGAGCCGTCGCAGACCCAGAGGTCCTCAGGTACTGGCCTTTTAAAGGTTCCTAAAGGCAGAACTAAAACCTACGGCGAGGTCTTATTTCCTCACTACGGCCCCTGACTTTGGAACAGCCGACCTCCATGCCCGGACGACGCCAGGCATACAGGCTGCTTGCTGCTGCTCCAGGGGACTTATCCCTGCGACGCTGGACGCTGGACGCTGGATGCTGGACGCTCCAGTTTGTGCCCGGTGTGTGGTGATTTTGCGGTCGGGTGTTGACATGCTGTCTGCGGGTGCGGACTGGTCCTCTTGCAGCTGGTGGAGACGTGCCGCCGCAGACATGGATGGTGTCGCTGGGGGCCGGTTCGGGGAAGCTAATCCTGAACTGCTACCCGCGGCAACCACCGCCACTGGATCCGGGCTGCAGCGTCGACTGAGCCGGGACGGGAGCCCCCGACGTGGCAGTGGCGGCATGCTGCCCCTATCCAGCAGTCTGCACGCCAGGGTGAGTCAGCTGACCTGGCAGGAGCCGTCTGGAGACCTGGTGGGGCCCGGGACCACCAGGGGTGATGCCAACAACCTGGTCAGCATGATGAACTGGGCTCTGGGACGGTTGGCTCCATCGCTCGCCGGACTGAGGGAGCTTGGTCTTCCCAGAAGAGACAGTTTGGTTCATCGGTGTTTCCTCCTCTGACCTGGAGATATCTCACTTGATTCACCATTGTGGAGATATACTGGTTTTAATGGCTGTTAACAGGTTTTAACGGCTGTTAACTGGAGTTAGCACTCGGACCACAGGACCGAGACATGAAAAGGAATGCTGGACGCCGGCAGCTCCTCTAGTACACCAGACTGTACTGAAACTTGAATTTCCCCCTTGGGGGATCAATAAAGTATATTTGAATTTGAAGAGCTCAGGGCTGCAGAGACTGTTGATGCTTTTAAAAGGAATTTCCATACCTACCTTTTTAACTTGGCTAATAGTGTAATATAATTTATTCATTTGCCTCTATGTCTCCTGATGACATCCCCAAGTGACATTAAAAAGTATTGGACCTAAAATTGAACCTTGGGGAACCCCACACTTGATCTTATGAGTTCTTGAGGAGCATGTATCTTATGTACTTACTGTACATAAAACTCTCAATCTGTGAGATAGGAGTGAAACCATTTTAAAACAGTACTAGAGAGGCCCACCAGACTCTAAATCTGTTTAATAAAATGTTGTGATCTACTGTCTCAAAGGCACCACTTAGATCCAGTAGAACCTGGACTGAAAGTTTCTGTGCATCCATGTTACATCTTAAGTCATTAAAAATCTTTAATAGGGGCATCTCTTGGCTGTGGTTTGTCCTAAAACCAGACTGTAACTTCTCAAAAATAATGTTCTTGTTCAGAAACTCAATTAACTGAATAAAAACAACCTTCTCTGTAATTTTACTTAAACATGGTAAGTTAGATACAGGTCTATAATTGTGAAAAACAGCTGGATCTAAATTACTTTTCTTCAGAAGAGGCCTCACTGCTGTTTTAAAGGCAGTGGGGGAAACACCTGTCTGAAGAGAGCAATTTACAATATTTAAAAGCTCATACTCATAGAAGCCATAACATGTTTTTAACAGTGATGTGGGAATTGGGTCTAATAGGCAGGTTGTTGGATTGAGTTGGGAGAAAACTCGACCAAGCATCTTTGCATCAACCAGGAGAAAACTCTCCAATGTTCCTGAGGTAAAAGGTAGGGTTCACATGTGGTAAAATGAGCACTTTACTGAGATAAAAGGCTGGATCTAATGGTATTGAGGTCAATAGTTTTAAAAAAGAATTTCTGATTGTTTTTATTTTCTATGATGAGGTTTGAGAAGTGGATGGTTCTTGTCTGTTTGACTGAGTTATTGGTGAGTTGTACTCGTAAAATTTTGTAATGGATTGTCAGTTTTTTTTTTTTTTTTTTCATTTTTTCTCTGGTGATAATAAATCAGCTTTTATACTTTTTGATAATTTCATAAAACATTTATTTGTATCTCTGAGCAAAAGAAAGAAGCTGGATAAATGTGAAGTTTTACACTAAATAAAGTAGCAAATATCCTGAAATACAGATATATTGTTAAAAGAAGTTACTTCATAATCACTTACTACTGGCTTTCTTACTGACATAAAATTGTAATAAATTGCCATGTCACAGTCTAAAACAAAGGAAGGAGAGACATGTAAATATGTGATGTAAATATTAGTAGTGGTTTATGAAATGTTTTCAGGAACAAAGTCACATTTTACATCTGAAATTTGTACTCTGAAAAAATATCCTTCTACACTCACTAATACAGTAAATATACATTATACTGCAGTTCTTGTTGTGAGTGTGTATAAGGTGTATTTGACCAGATTCCGGTGTTGTATCTTTAAGGCACCAGAATGCATTTACTCTCAGCTCTTTTGTATCCAGTTTAATATCTGGTAAAGCAGCATAAATACCACAAAACTCTACTGATTGTTACTTTCTTTGATGGTACAGAGCAGATACTTTCTCAAATACTGTTTAAATGTGGTATCTCGTAGCCCGTACACTATAGGACTGATGAACCTGGGGAGAATCTGGACGACAATGTAGCAAAGAAAGAATATTTGCGTAAAATATCTGGGGAATTGTTGTATGAAAGCATTCACTAGAAAGCGATAAATGTATGTTAACATGCACAACATTAGCTGAAATCCATGAAGCAGGATTGTGTTCCTGGCCTTCTTTAGTTTTCCATCCACTGAATGAGCTGATTTAGCAGCAAAGAAGATCCTGAAGTAGGTGTAGAGCAGCGTGAGCCAAACTCCACTGAGACAAAGTAGGTAAGAAACCTTCCTCTTTTCTGAAATTACTGGGTGTCTGAAGATGTTATCTGCATCACAAAATACTGTTGAATAAAATAACTCCACAGGTTCTGTTGCTAAAGTTATAAAGATATCTGGAACAATTGACCCTGCACTCAAAACCCAAATACAGCTGATCAGAATATATGTTCTTCTGATGGTACAGAGCTCACTGTGTCTCAGTGGCAAACAAATAGCAATGTAGCATTCAACTGCCATTACAGCCAGATTTAATGGTGTATTTAAGGTGGTAAGGGTGGCAAAGGTGAAAATGAAGCAGCAGAGGGAAACATTAATTTTGTAAAAGACGTAACTGGGGGCAAACAGGCTGATTGACAGACTGAGCTGGATCATATCGTTGACTACCAGGTGGATGAACAGGATGTAACGAGAATTCACGTAAAATATCTGAAAGAGCAGAAGAAACAAATGCTTTAATCCATTCAGTCATAATTATAAATTCTCATTAGTAACGTTACTGATGACATTTTTTACCTGGTGTTTTCTGAAGGTGTGAACCAATGTACCATTGACATAGTTGATGATCAGACCGAGAGTCACAACGATCATATTTTTAGCCACAGCTGTGCTCAGGGAGTCTCGAACACTCAGACTGCTGGACACGTTAAAGTTGTAGGATGAAGAATTCATGGAGTGATGTCAGACCTCGAAGAGAGAATATTTAATATTTTATTGTAATGTTCAACACTTGATGGAGTTTTCTTTGTGCAGAAAATTCTTATTTCAAAGAATTCTGAAGATCAATTAGATACAACAACTCATCCTCATATTTGACTAAGATGGTTCATTTTAAACACAGACAGGCTCAGACTGCAACACCAAAAAACAACAGATCACTGACCTTAGTGTTTAAAAAAAGAAGAAAAACAGACCTAAATCAAGAAAAAAAAGTTTTTTAATTATTTGCTGTTGCTGAATGAAAAGACAGTTCCATTCAAAATGTTTTAAGCACTTTAACATATTTCCTTTTGTAAGGCATTTGCTTAATTTCAGTTTAAAAAGTAATCAAAACAAAATAAATTTATATCATCAGTGCATGAAGTTAAAGGAAATGATCACATACACAGTGTTAAAGGTAGAACATGAACGGATAGAAGAGAAAGGTAAAAATCTTCTACTTTCTTCAGATCGCTTCAGAACAACTTTTCCAGACATATGACAAATAATTTTTATGTCAAACATAAACTGTGACAAAAGAAAATTCTTATTTGTTTTTCTAAATTCTCTTCCTACATTTCCTACATAAGTTCACGATAATAGTTTGCTGGATGAATAGATACTACCCTGTAAAGTTCTTATTGAAGCACTGAAATGTGTTTCAGGTATTAATTCATTAGTGTAAAAGTTAACGATATTACACCAAAATTCTGACTATCGTGACATGGAAGCATAAAATAGACAGGTAGAAAGCTTCTTACCTCAGCTCACTTCAGGTTCTGCTTCATCAGGAAATGAGAGAGAAATATGGCTGATGTGTTTATATGAAGGCTGGTGATGCACAGTTCAACCAAATGTGACGTCATCATGAAATCGGCTGCTCAAAGATGTTATGTCCTCTATTGGTATATCAATTTTTTAACCTATCTCTACAACTAGGATATGTACCACAGGTTTTTAAAGTTGCAGTCATTAAACCTTTGCTCAAGAAACCATCTTTTGATCCGGACATCTTGGCAAACTATAGACCAATATCCAACCTTCCATTTATCTCTAAAATTCTGGAAAAAATAGTTGCTAGCCAGTTAGGAGAACACCTGCATAGAAATGATCTATTTGAGGTCTTTCAGTCAGGGTTTAGAATTCATCATAGCACAGAAACTGCACTGATTAGAGTCGCCAACGACCTCCTCATGGCCTCAGACAATGGATTAGTTTCTGTCCTTGTTCTGCTGGACCTCAGTGCTGCTTTTGATACCGTTGATCACGGCCTATTGCTGCATAGATTAGAGCACACTGTTGGAGTTAAAGGGACAGCATTAGGCTGGTTTAAGTCATACTTATCTGACAGGTTCCAGTTCGTCCATGTTAATGACGTTTCTTCTACACAGACTAGGGTCTACTATGGCGTCCCACAGGGTTCAGTTCTGGGACCAATCCTTTTCACTTTATACATGTTGCCCTTGGGAGAAATGATCCAGAGCCATGGCATAAACTTTCATTGCTACACTGATGATACACAGCTGTACTTATATTTGAAACCAGAGGAAACAAAACCTTTGGCTAAACTTCAAGGGTGTCTTAATGACATTAAGTCCTGGATCTCCTCTAACTTTTTGCTTCTAAACTTGGATAAACAGAGGTTTTTGTCTTTGGTCCCAAACACCTGAGGAATGGATTAACTGGGTTTACGCTGGCTTCCAGCACAGCTGTGAAAAACCTTGGAGTCATTTTTGATTAGGATATGTCATTTAAGCAGCATATTATTCAGGTTTGCAAGACTGCCTTTTTTCATCTCCGAAATATTGCCAAGATTAGGAGCATCCTCTCCCAGAGTGATGCTGAAAAATTAATCCACGCGTTTGTCAGTTCTAGACTGGATTTTTGCAATGCATTGTTAGCAGGATGTCTGAAAAGCTCGCTGAATAGCCTCCAATTGATCCAGAACGCAGCAACGAGGGTGCTGACAGGAATCTGCAAGTGAGATCACTGTTACTATATCAACATTGGTATCTATATATATATATATATATATATTATGGCAAGCTGTTCAGGAAATTACATTTTTTCTAGATTGCTTACACACATTTTCTGAAAGCATGCTTCATACTCTCAGAACTCTACACACAAATCCAAAATCACACACACAATGGTCAAAACCTCTCACTTCTCCTGCAAAATGAAGCTCTACTTTCAAAACAATGTAATCTCTTCTCAAAATGGTGTTTTGTTGTCAAATGACAAACACAAACCATCAAATGAGTAGACATTTATAAGAACCATTTGAACACTGATGTGCACAATGTAAAACACTGTGATGAATGGAAAACACTTCTCCTTTCATCATAAGGACTTGGGCCTTTTTTGTTCAGTGTTACACTTACTACAGACAGTACAGAAAAAAGTGTTGTAAAATATTTTAGAATATTGTTTTTATACTCAGAACAGACAAATACACTGTAACAAATATATTTTATTTTTCCAAACAAAAACAATGTACACAGTGTACATCCAAACCAACCACACAAAGTTGCAAATTCAAAATAGAAAAATGCAGTTACGGTAAATAAAAAAAAAAAGAAAAAGAAACTATGCTGCATCCTGTCTTCTGTTTGGATCTGGCCACAACACCTCATCCACATCACAGGCAATGTTTTCCCTGGCCAAGCAGCGGGGGAAATATCGCCTGGCATGGCGAACCCAGCCATGAAAAGAATCGGGTGTTACATCTCCACATGCATCTTCCATAGCTTGGAGAAGGGGTATACGTGTTTGTGGTTGTCGTTCATACACCTTCCATCTCCAGGCAGAAAAGAATTCCTCAATTGGATTGAGGAATGGAGAGTATGGAGGGAGATAAACAACTAAAAAGCGTGGGTGGGCAGTGAACCAGAGCAGCCCGGTGGAAACTTACATTGTCCCAAGTGACAACGAACCTGAGCTGCTCTGGGCCATCAATCTGATCTGGTGGAATGAGTGTGTTGTGTAGGGTGTCCAGGAATGTGATCAGATGAGCAGTGTTGTAGGGGCCAAGGGTAGCATGGTGATGGATGACGCCGTGGTGTGAAATCGCTGCACACATTGTGATGTTCCCTCCGCGTTGGCCAGGGACTTCTACAATGGCACGCTGGCCGATGACATTCCTTCCCCTCCTTCTTCTTTTTGTGAGGTTGAAACCAACCTCATCGATGAAAATGAACTGGTGCTCCACTGCAGCAACCTCCAGCTCAAGGACTCTCTGAAATTCACATGACAAGATCAGAATTAGACAGGGAGTGGTCACTATTGTGAAGCACAATCATTATGATTACAATACTGAAATATGTATTGTGTATTTATAGTATTGAGAGTTCATCAATTGTGGGATTGTATAGGACTTACTTGCACATAGTTATATCGCAATTCTTCGATTCTTTCTGAATTGCGTTCGAATGGCACTCTGTAGGCCTGCTTCATCCTCACATCATTTTTGCGCAAGACACGGTCCAGTGTTGATAAACTGATGCTACCAATATTTTGAAATATGTCATTGTTGTCTATTATTTTTGTTTGTATTTGCTGCAATGTTATGATGTTATTTTCTAGGATCATGTTGACTATTGCAGTTTCCTGTTCTGGAGACAGAAGGCGTTCTCGACCACCAGGTGCTGGTAATCTTGCAGTTCTGCAATACAAATAGTAAAATACTGTAAATACTGTGTAGGAATATAAAGTAGGAATACATTTCCCAAACTTGAAAGATACTTTACTTTTACAATCCTATAACAGTCCACAGACAGTACTATCCTACTGTACTCATTGAGTACTGTATTGATATGCAGTACTGCAATTTTCAAGTGAGAGTAGATTTCTTACCTATTCTCATTTCTGAAAGTCCGTATGATGGATGCCACGGTGAATCTGCTCAAATTTGGCTGTACTCGTTGCCCAGCTTCCCTCATTGTGAGACCATGGTTGACCACATGGTCAACCAAAGTGGTTTGGATCTCATCTGAAATTACAGTCCTTGGCCTTCCTCGTCCTCGTCCTCGTCCTCCTCCTCTAACTCTCACTCCTCTGCCTCTGCCTCTGTTGGCATCCATTGTTCCAAAACAGACCAGCTCACCTGTTGCTCTTTTATGCTGAAGCTGTGATTGCTAATTGTAAAACTGTGTGGCAAGTGTTTGCTGATGTGGTGAGTCAGTGCACAAAGTAGGGCAATTAAGTTTAGAATTTTGAATGACAGTGTGTCCCTTGTGAAAACAAGAGATTTTCTTCATGAAAATTGTGTCTAATGCAGAGAATTGTGTGTAGTGTTTTGAAAAAAGTGTGTTTTAGAATTGAAATTTGAGTGTAAAGCAGAAATTGCGCTTGTAGTTTAGCAGAAATGGTTCAGGGGGCTGGTGCATGAGTTACATGTTGTGGTCATTGTGTCTCAAGTACCAGAAAATGTGTGTAAGCAATCGAGAAAAACTGTAAGATATATATAATATAAAAGTTTGAATATATGGAATGAATCTTGAATATATGGAATGAAAGTCTGAATATATGGAATGAAGTTTGAATATATGGAATGAAAGTCTGAATATATGGAATGAAAGTCTGAATATATGGAATGAATCTTGAATATATGGAATGAAAGTCTGAATATATGGAATGAAGTTTGAATATATGGAATGAAGTCTGAATATATGGAATGAAAGTCTGAATATATGGAATGAAGTTTGAATATATGGGATGAAAGTCTGAATATATGGAATGAAAGTCTGAATATATGGAATGAAAGTCTGAATATATGGGATGAAGTTTGAATATATGGAATGAAAGTCTGAATATATGGAATGAAAGTCTGAATATATGGAATGAAAGTCTGAATATATGGAATGAAAGTCTGAATATGGAATGAAATCTGAATATATGGAATGAAAGTCTGAATATATGGAATGAAACTTGAATATATGGAATGAAAGTCTGAATATATGGAATGAAACTTGAATATATGGAATGAAGTCTGAATATATGGAATGAAAGTCTGAATATATGGAATGAAAGTCTGAATATATGGAATGAAAGTCTGAATATATGGGATGAAGTTTGAATATACGGAATGAAAGTCTGAATATATGGAATGAAAGTCTGAATATATGGAATGAAAGTCTGAATATTGTCGAATGACCCTGAGGGATCGTTGGAATCAGCTCAGCTTCTAATCAATAATCACTATTAACTCTGTGTGTTAAAGGAGAGACGGATTTGGATTCAATCTATAAGCAATAACATGGGGGATTCAATAATTCAATGATCAGAACCGATGATTGATCAGAAAGATGTATTCGGTATGATTTGGATCAAGACTGTGAGTCTCTGCTGCAGCGGCTGAGTGGAGTCACTGTGTACTCAGGGGAATAAAAACAACCCATATGTTTATCAAAACAGGAGTAGGAGATAGCAGCCGCGGGTGAGGTAATGTAAGCACGAGCCGGTAACTAGTCTAAACAAGTGAAGTAACAGAAGGAGAGGTGATTTACGTGATTTGTAAGCAATTCCTAATCAATGAAATGTATGAAATGTGTGTGTGATTAGTCAAGGATCAGAAACGAAATGTATTAGTAATTTTGGTAATAGATCTGTGTTAGTTAATGTATGTTAAAAGGGAAAACTTATTTTTGTTGGGTCAGAAACGGACAGAGACAGAGCGGAGCGCATGTTCCTCTCTGGAATGTCAACAGGGCAGGAGAGAGGGCGTAAGTGTAAACATAAGTTACTTCGCATACACAACACTGGGGCCAGGTGTCTGGGTCAAATGGTGATGTCGAGGTGGGGCTGTGTGTTTGGTACAGAAAGCGGTACATGGGCTCCGGACTGCAGACGGAAGGTTCATTGCCGAATTCTGTTATTAAACACGAACCAATCAATCAATCAGTTAATGTAACGTTGGAACATACGTTGGTATGTAGATTGTTAGAAAAAGGGTTAGCGTTAGCTGATAAGCTTTAGCTTAACGAGCGGTATAGCCAAGAAAAACAAGGTGGCCTTGGACTGGTGATAGGGAAGATGTCATGCTGTAAACATATGAAGTCATTGGGGGACAGGGCCTGTGGAATATGAATGATGTAATCGGGATTATGTAAAATTATGCACGCCTCTGTATATGTGAATAACCAATCAGAAGTGTCATGTGAAGTTTGAGGGAAATTATGTATGCATATGCAAAGGTGAGAGAACCAATCAGATGAAGGCTGGTGCGGGGCGAGCAAGGAGAGAGAGAGCGCATAAAAAGAGAAGGCAGAAGGACTCTGTGTGGATTCCTGGAGCGATTTTTCAGACGAAGAAGGACTAGCTGAAACCTGGACGAGCAACCCCCATCTGGAGGATTAACTGGAAGGAATTACTTCAAGAAAAGAAGACAGAAAGACGCTTGGAACAGGATCTACGAATTTTTCCCAATTCTTGAAGGAATAATTGGAGCCTTTTTGGTTAGCCTAGCTCACCGCTAGCAAGGAGGAGGGGCCGAATCAGCATACCGGCCGGCCGGCCTGATCGTTTGAGCTCTCTCTCTCTCCCCTCCCTGCCCAGCGGCCTTGAAAACGCATGATGGCCACGTGTGTCTCTCAGCCTGTCCTTGACCAACCAGATGAACTGATCAGTAAGCCACAGCTTTAATCTGCCTTTTTAGAATTATAAATTGTATAACCAATCAATGCTGTTGCTTAACCTTGCTAATCTGCTTTAATAAATATAAAAACTGTCATAAGACGTCGTTGTGGACATTACATCTGTATTCAGAATTTTGAAGACTTGTTTATGCCTCTGCACTAACACACAGGTTCTTATGGGTTATTTTAGCCACATTTTTGTCAAATTGTCCCTGAGGCTCGCTGTCCGAGCCGCTAAAGTTTCCTAGCCTGTAACAAGAGCCCAGATCGTGAGAGAAGAGCTGCCGTTAACAGACGTGACCGATAGCTGGACTTCGAGCCACCTGGCTATTCCTCTGAAGGACAGTTATTGGAGTGAGCGGGGCATACGTTTGGAAGTAGGCAGTGAGAGCTAGGCGTATCTTCTCGACACCAGCTTAAATAAGTTGAGGAAATCTAGTGAGGAACCTCTCCTAGACCGCAACTTCTTACCCGTAGGATGGAGAGCTGGTCCCGGTGACAGACTCTGCTAGTCAGAGACTGAACCAAAACTGGGGGATTTTACAATATATGGAATGAAGTTTGAATATATGGAATGAAAGTCTGAATATATGGAATGAAAGTCTGAATATATGGAATGAAACTTGAATATATGGAATGAAAGTCTGAATATATGGAATGAAACTTGAATATATGGAATGAAGTCTGAATATATGGAATGAAAGTCTGAATATATGGAATGAATATTGAATATATGGAATGAATCTTGAATATATGGAATAAAACTTGAATATATGGAATGAAGTCTGAATATATGGAATGAAAGTCTGAATATATGGAATGAAGTTTTGACGTCACCAAGTCTCCCGGCGCCATCTTGTTTTTCTGTGTGCCGCTTTATTTCGTATGGATGTGGCAAGAAATACTTCAATATGAGCGAGTCAGCACGGAATCTTGTGGCAGCTCTTCTAAACAATGAAGATGTAATTAACACCCTGGCGAATGCATGTACGGGCCAGAATAATACAAGAATTCGTACTCAGTACCATTCAACTGATGAAGAAGTTTCCTCGCTTTTTCACCGCAGACGACCAGCAAGTGCCGTGAATGTCACTGGTCAGGCCGTTTCTGCTTATCAGACACACAGTGACCGAGGCAGAAATGTGCCTTCCACCTCACAGGAGCCCCCCAGCACAGCCCCTATCTACAATCTTCGCCCGTACACTCGAAAAGGCCCAAGACCCAAGAGGTAAGAAAAAAAAAGAAATTTATTTGATTATTCATTCTGTCAGAACAGTTGAATATGTGTAGAACTGGTTGTATGGTGGGCAGCGCTGGGGTGAACCATCTAATGTACGCCGATGATTTGGTGGTCTTTAGTCCGAGTTCAGCAGGTCTCCAGCGTCTTCCTAATATTTGCTCTGTTTTTGGGGTTCAACATGACATCAAATATAATGCTACTAATGCTAATGCTAAGTGTCTTAGTGATCTGTAGAACGAAGTAAGACAAATGTAAAACCTTTCCTGACTTTAGTTTGGCGGGTGATGTTCTACGTGTCTCCAATAAGGTTAAATATCTTAGCCATTGGATTACTGATCAGCTCACAGATGAGGAGGACATTTACCGACGGCGTCGAATGCTGTATGTGCAAGCAAATATTTTATTACGGAAATTTGGTTCATGTAGTGATTCTGTGAAGGTGACTTTATTCAAAACCTATTGTACCCCCATTGTACACCGCTCATCTTTGGTCTCGTTATAAAAAAAACAAGCCTTCAGAGCCTGCAAGTGGCATATAATGATGCCCTAAGGACACTTTTAAAAAGACCGCGATGGACTAATGCCAGTGAAATGTTTGTGGCAGCGCGAGTGAACTCTTTACAGTCTGCCCTGAGAGGTCTTATGTATACATTTATCGGCAGACTGACTAAAAATGAAATCATCTTGCTGCTATCAAATATTATGTTTAGTGCTATACGATACCAGTCTGAGCTCTGGAGACACTGGTACAGTTGTCTTTTAAAATGAATGTTGGTATGTTTTTATGTTTTTATGTGTGCTTTTTGGACCTTGAGTCTGTAATAAAGTTTATCTATCTATCTATTAGTGGGTGGGAAGTTATAATTCATTACCATGACTTCATAGCAAAAAAGCAATAAGCAAAAGTGATGCTATTCCGTGCTCAGAGCGCATTAAAACAGGTTCATCTTGGAGTACAGACCACAGTTTTGTTCAAATTCAGTCAATATTAAGGATTATAATATGATAATATTATAATGATAATATTAGGGATTATCACACGTTATATTTTGATGACATAGGATTAAATTTGGAACTGCTTCAACACAATAATAATGTACAACTCAAACTATTAGTAAGACACATGTTGACTTTTAACTTTAACTTTAACTTTAACTTTTAACTTTCTTTAACAGTTTAAAGAAAAATTCACTGTTTACAGCTGCTTGTTGGGAAACAGTACAGATGAGTGAATATACAGTGCAAGCATTAATGTTTGATTTAACTGAAATTGTTTGACTTTGTTTCATGTTTCTCAGGTTTCATGCACAGTTAAACAGTTCACATCCCGTGGCTCAGTCTTTTACCAAGGAAGTGATTCTCTTGCCAGACCCTATGTCTGCACATGTGCCAAGGCGTGCCAAGAAAGCTTGGCTTTTTGAGAATGGACACATAAAATGTGCCTTGGAATTTGAGTGTGACTGGGACTCCAACAGAGTAATGCAGGAAATAACAGCAGCCTTCCAGCCAATGGTGGAGGGATGCAGGTAAGATTAGATCTGTTGTTTATTTTTGTTTGCTGTTTTATATTACCTGTTTATTTACAATAATAGTATGATATACCATCAAGGTTTAACTTTTGTGTTTGAAATAAACCTTTTTTGCACCCAGATTTTTACTTTTGTACTTTCAGTACATTATGATTGTAAATATCTTGTGATAAGGCTTTTAAAGCTGTATTCAACAAGCAAATGACTAGAAAACAGATTGTAAATTTCAGTGTACACACAAAGGATGTGTTGAAACTAAAACCTCTATATGTAGTGTGCTGTTGTCTTCTAGCTGTATCCGTTTTATATAAGAGAGCTTTTCATTCCCTCAGATTACAAATCCTGTTGCCTTGCCACAACAAACTAGTTGAGCCATCCCTTACCTCCAAACAAACGTTGAGTGAAGACCTTGTGAAAAAACTGTTTCATCAGAAGTCCATTTATGTCAGACCTGACAAAACCATTTTAAATGAGGACAAAGAATCCGTAAGTAGAGATGAACATTTCAAAAAAGGTATTCTGATAGTGACAATGACAGTACTTACACTGGAGTTAACAGTTAACATTGGCTCTGACTTGTTATAAAAATGTTACTTTGTTTTGCTGTCAATATAGTGTTGATAAAGTTTGTTCTTTTTTTTTCATCTGCCTCTACAGCCATGTTCTGATGGAGACATTAGCCATGAAAACAGCTCTGATTTCACAGTAATATTGGACAATGACCAATGTGGTAAATATTTTTTTAAATCTACATACATTTACAGCACAAAGAAATTTAATATAATGCTGGCTCTGTGTTTGTCTCAACACAGCTGTCTCAACCTTCTCTAGTGTTGAACCCCAGCCTCTCTCCAGTAATACTGCTTTCGTCTCCGGTGATGATGGCGTTATCTGGTGTGTTGCCACCCAAGATAGTTGCAGAGATGCTATGTCAGCTGACACTCTCACCATGTCCACTAGTGCCACTGTCACCACTACTGAAGATACTCGCTTATCCTGTGGAAATTCTTCCATCTCTGGTGGTGACCCCCATGTTCCCACTGCCAGTGCTGGTGGTGACATGCATTGCTTCTCTACTAATAACATCCCGGTTGTGTCCCATGGTCCCGCCCAACCCACTGCATCTGGCAATGGCTCATCTAGCACATCTTACAGGTCCATCTTTTGTACTTTACTTTTTTGTCTCATTTCATACAGTATTTTCATGGTCCATGCATTAAAAAAAGTGTTTTCTTTACAGTACATTTTTATTAGAATTGATTTACTCTGTACTAACTTATTGTGTCCCTATGTTTTTTACATACCTAAATAATGCACTATCCATTCAGGAACATTCAAGTTATTAAACCAACAAGGAAGTTTTTATTCCTGTGGTAAATTAACTGTCTGTTTCAACACCCAGCAGGCACTTGACGTTGATGTAACGTTGGTACAATGTTGTACTCCAACGTTGGATTACCATTGGATTATGATGCGAATATGAAAGTTGGGTTTACGTTACATCCTTACGTAGCCTTGACGTCAACCTCCAACGTTAAACAGACATTGAATATTGGTTGGACTCACAACGTTGGATTACCATTGGATTATGATGCGAATATGAAAGTTGGGTTTACGTTACATCCTTACGTATACTTGACATCAACCTCCAACGTTAAATAGACATTGGATATTGAATGTAGGTTTGACGTCATCCTCCAACATTAAATAGACATTGAGTATTGGTTGGACTCCCAACGTTGAATTACTATTGGATTATGATGCGGATTTTAAAGTTGGGTTTACGTTAAAACCTAACGTAGACTTGATATCATCTTCCAACGTTAAATAGACCTTGGATTTTGAACGTAGGCTTGACGACATCCTCCAACGTTAAATTGACATGGATCTTGAATGATGGCTTGACGTCAGAATCCAAACATTGGATTCTGACATTAACATCCAACACTTATCAGACACCTAAGTCAAGGAAAAAAAAAAAAAAAGCACACAAAAATCTAGGTCACAAATTTACTCTTTAGAACTCTTTAAAACAGTGCATATAATGAATATAAACAGTGCATATAAAACAGCAGCATATATAAAACAGCAGCATATATAAAACAGCTGCCTGATAATTGGAATTAAACTAACAGCTGCTTCACACTTAACACAACACAAACAGCAGCATAAATTTGACATCAGCCAACTATATATATGGGGCTTCAGTGAGTTCTCTCTCTGTCATTCGGGTCCTTGCTTGGCAGCATGGTGTGCCTCCCTCTCCCCAACGCAGGTTCTTCAGGTCTCCAACAACATCCAACCTGTCGTTGCCTCCATTTCTTAGAGATGCGCTGGCAGCCTGTTTTCATGGACAGTTGGTTAACATCTAGCCATATTGCTTAGTCGGAAAACTGAGTCAAGCAGCTATTGAAGCACAAACACGTGTGTGTAGAGGCAGTTGCCATACGATGGCCAAGACTACTCTTTGTATCCCTGAAGAATGTGTGAATACTGGTCCAATAGTTAAAATGTGCATGCGTGTGTGTTATTTTGTGTGTGTTATGGGTTTACCTTAAATGGGTTAGATTTGCGTTGTGCTGTGATGGGTTGTTGCAAAGAAAAGTGCCTATAGTTAGTTAGCTAGTTTGTACTAACATTAGCTAGCTTAGATTTGGGAAAGGAATGTAACATTTATTTAACTTTTGTTTAGTTAACTTTGTTTTTGACAGCACTTCAAAGTGCTTTCTAAATGTATAATTTATTAAGGTTACGCTAAACTAGCTAGTCCTTGTGCCCCTCCTTCCTTGCCTCCCTCTTTACCCTCTACTTCACCTTGTCATTAGCTGATGTGTGGCTACATATTGGTTGTGATGAGGTGTGCCCCCCCCCCCCCACCCCCCACCCCACCACCCACCACACTTTGAGCATCTTTTAGATGGAAAAGCACTCTCTAAATGCAATACTATTATTATTATTACTGCTACTACATTTCACAGTATATCTCACCTAGTCATCCGCAACGTTATCCTGCACCTTCTTTCTGCCACCTTTCGTATGGAGCAAATTTCAGATGTTCACCGATCTCATGCCGGATTCTGTGGTCAGAGTCAGGTGTGCTCTTCTGGACACTCTCTGTAAGACATGAAATAAGATAGGCTGTGGTAAGCAGTACAAACATCCAACTGCAGATGCTCTAAAGCTTGACACCACAACTCCAACCAACTGTTGATATACACTACAGTACAAGCCGCAATAACTTGCTTTCCAAAACATGCTTTTACCCATGACAACAGAATAGAGGTGGAGCTGCTCAAAAGCTAGCTTCTTTATCGGTCCCCTTCCACACAAGTTGAACTCCGCCTGGACCTCTTGTGTCATCAACCTGTAGATACAAAAGGGAATTAGGATACAATTATACATTAACTTAGCAATTATCTCATGTTCCAGGGCAAGTCATGGATTCTTAAAAAGTATCTGGTCGCCAAATCTGTGCAAGGCTTGATTTACCAGTATCGTCACAATCTTCATGTGCAAAAGTAACTGTGGTGGGGTGGCGAGTGCCTGGTGGCTACAGCTCGTGTAAGCGGGGCCCTATGGTCTGATCCTTCAGAAAGTGTACGCCGAACTAACTACTTGCGCCACTTAAACTTACTTGTCCATGACCAATTTGACATTGGTTTTCATATTCGTTCCTCCGCCTACCATCGCCAAGCGTTGAATCTGAAATTGGAGGAAATCGGTGTAAAACAACAAGGTTAGTGTTCAGTATATCCCCATGACTGTGTGTTACAAGACGATTCAAACAGTACACATGAGAAAATGCATTATGTTGTAGTCTAACATTGCCAGTAGGGCTGGGCACCAAACCGTGGTGCTTTGTTGGCACCAACTGAATATCAGTACTACGTAGGACCGAACGACATTTATGAATTCGGTGCTTATCTTCAGTACTTTAAAAAAATGAAAATGAAAAATAAATAAAACATTTTTAAAAATTGGAAAAAATACACTACCACAAAATTACATCAATCCCATCCTGAGCGCACATGCCATCAGTGAGGAATGTTCAGGGAATGCTTCGCTTCTCCCCACCGTGCACACGCTCTCTTTCCCAAAGAAAAGAAGTCAGCTAATTGAGACCTTAGTGGTATAACTGCGCAATATAGCATTACCTGTGCACTCGTTGGTTTTAAAGCTGCCTAATAGTTTGGAATTTTGTCAACCCCTCTGGCCATAATAAAATCGTAAATGCGTTTTTTTTTTTTTTTTAATTTAAATTCCCATAATTCCTCTCACTCGCTGCTGTGCGATTCAGTGGGATGACGTAGTTAGAAACTGAACCAGCCTACTAAGTGTCTACCCTAGACACCAAACGTATCAGTTTATTCATAGGTCTCATGTGGTTTTGTCTTGAAAATAAATTTGGAGGTCTTGCTGAGGCCTAATTCATATTCTAATTAAAAGTGAATATTTACCTATGAAAAATGCTGTCATAGGCAGCTTTAATTTATCTTATGGGATGACTTGTTTTGCACTACACAACACAACTCTCTCATCTGTCTCTCTCTTGCTTGACCACTCACTCCAGCTACCGCTCTCTTAAATGGCGATTGCTCTTATCGGCCTAACATATGACTACATATTGTAGTATGTGCGAGACATTTCAACTCAACATTAGATAGGACATTGGTATAAAATTCCAGATATAGAAATTGGTACAGTATCGAAACATTTTGAATGATACCCAGCCCTAATTGCCACATTTCTTTCTCCCAATACATTTGACAACATCTAAATTCAAATGTAGCAGCTCATTGACTGCCCACTCATTGAGGGTAATGCGGCGGCATCATGTCTGATATGTGGTGAGCTGGAGCACTTAATTGCCTAAGCATTAACCAGGTGGGTGCGACACATTGGTCTGTGGACGTCCATTTGTAAGCGCTTTTGAGTATCGTTAAGGTAGAAAAGTGCTATATCAGTGCAATGCATTTTTATATTATTCTCACTGCGCAAGACTTCACAACAGATATGAAACCTACCAGTTTTTGTCTTTCCTCCACTGAGCTGAGCGACTCGTCAAGGCTTTTAAGCTCTTCAACTGTTGTAGCCTTGTCAGGAAGAGCTGTGTCCTGCGACTGTGCTTGAGTGACCTTCAGCTCCTTCAACATGTCTCGGATCTCCACAAGCATCTGCATAACTTTTCTGTGAAATCCTGAAGCATTGAAACAAATGACAACTGTAATTAATCAGAGCACAACCATACCAACTTAACACTTGCCCCCATTATTTTTATTATTTCCACCTTACTGCAGTAAAACTCACTGAAAGGATGTACCATGGTCCGATTTAGAACGCGTACAATTTTGGTGTGGATCCGACTCACCAGGAGGTTCCACTGGCCGAACTCGACCTTCCATTGACCTCCAATCATTTTTTTGACCAGGATTACACCTCATTTTCATACTTAAATTTGTTTGTCAATAAAACTTGTAATACATAAAATGTTTGTATACATGTTTGCTTTCACTATGTTAAGTTTCATTATGGTGGGAGTAAAGGAAAGAAATAACCCTATTCGAGGGTCTGGCCTCAACATAGGCAATTTTTGAATTTTGCCAATACTTTTTTGGGCACCCCTTCTAGGATGTCTTAGGGTCACCCAAGGAACATCTGTACCAAGTGTGGTGCTTCTATCCACGGTGTAACAATTTAGACATTTTTTTTTTTTTTTTAGCATAGCACCCCCTACTATAAGAAAAATGGCCAGTCTAGATGCCCACAATGGCTCGCATTGAGAGGCCTCAAAAGGTTGAGAAACACTGCTGTAGATGACGTTTCACTCAAAAATGTGTCGCCTACCAGTTGAATTTTAAAATTAAGAGCAAGATGTTACCATGTCTCAAGACATTAGCGCATGTCTTCAACCTGCAGTCCTGCACAAACACTCACGCAATACATTGATAAAGCCATGGGGTCTGGGCTGGGGTAGACAGTTGATGTCACCAAAGTTTGTGCGTGTGGGTGAGTGGTTGCATGCATGTGCACTTACTTGCTTCCGACATTGGGTAAGGGGAGCCTGGTTGTCTTTTCAATGGGGAGCTAATGATTCTTCTTGTGGTTGAGACCCTCCTTTTTGTTTGATGAGATGGGGCTGGTGTCGAGACCCTCACTTCTGTCTCACGAGATGGGGCTGGTGTCGAGACCCTCACTTCTTTCTTACGAGATGGGGCTGGTGTCGAGACCCTCACTTCTGTCTCACGAGATGGGGCTGGCGTCGAGACCCTCACTTCTGTCTGACGAGATGGGGCTGGTGTCGAGACCCTCACTTCTGTCTGACGAGATGGGGCTGGCGTCGAGACCCTCTTCTTGTCTGTTTGGTAAGACAGGCCTGCATAAGAAGGTAAACTGGTAGGCTTAATATTCTTAAATAGAAATTACCATTGGTTTAAATACAGGTGTGACGCAATAGCAGCTTGTCACTTCACCCTCATTCTCGTCAAATATCAAGCAGCAGGAGCTAATAAGATCCATTATATTCAGGGATGGGACAATAGCATTTTTGTGAGTACAAGTACTCACTTTTCAAGTACTTGTTGATACAGAGTACCAATACGAGTACAAAATGGAGACGGTTGTATGGTACATAGAACAATGATATCTATACCTGTGGTAGTGGTGGTGTTTATAATTCTATGGACTAGCACAAACTATCAAGAAAAAAAATGAAATAAAACCTTATACGGACCTTTTGTTTGCCATGGATAGGAAGGTGTTTTCTTGTGTGCAGTGTCGTCATCTGCCGAGCTTGGAGGAGATTGATGTAGAGGCAGCAGTTTCTGTGGAGCAACCGGAGGTGTAGGCCCTGTTGCATACTGGTAACTCTGTCCGCTAGGAGCAGGGCCACGCTTTGTCACTGGATTTGGAGTACCTGGACTGACATCTGTGGAAAAGTCCTGAACATGTTATCTTCAGGCCCAATCAGACTGGACGCAGTTTTCAGTTGTAAAAACTGAGGAGTGACGTACTGCTTTTGTTGTTGCAGCACTACAAAAACACAGACAGTTTAAAAGAGACGATTGGTGCATGTTTTCATTGTTGTTGCCACGGGTCACAGGGATCGTCCCGGGGACACATTAAATTGTCATCGGGAGGATCAACAATTTAACTCGGGATGACGAGAATTATTATTATTATTATTATTATTTTTTTTTTTAAGTTTTCATTACACTTACAACTCATTTAAAGGAAAAGAAAGGTTTCAATTTCCTTGTATGACCTGTGCATATGGGAAAAACTGACAATAAAGCTGACTTGACATAAAAAGGACTGACTCATGCCCCTTTTCACTCTTGCAGTGGTGAAAGTGGGTCCGGAGTTCAGACCTGATAAGACATTACGCCCCGGAGCGCACCGGAGCTGTCAAAATACTAAATAAGCTGCCACTGAGCCCACAAACTGCATATCCAAGAGGAAAACAATTAAATCATCATCTACTGACATCAGAATCGGTCAGAGAAACACACGCAAATAATAGTAGTAATAATAATAACAATAATAATAATTATCATTATTATTATTATGATAATAATAATGATAAGGAGATGCAGGTTGGAATAATTTTGTTATTTTAGACTAACCAAATACATTCTAAAATGATAAATCTGTTTCTTGTGTATGTCTCAAGTCCAAAACTGCTCAAATTCAAGTTTGTGTGTCTCAGACTAGTACATGCTATGGGCTTATAATATCTGGTATGGTTGAAGCATTCCATTACTTTGTGATCATGGTATAAATAGGACAGTAGGAGTAGTTACAGTCAATCATGTTATAGTCAGTGTAATGAAGTAGGTAGCCTAATGCAGGTGGAAGCCCTGTTGTGTTTCATATTGTGTTATAGGTTAGGTAGAACTGTGCCAAAATGCAGTTTTCTATGCATGTGAGGGGAACTGTGGGGTTTGACCCTAAAAAAAGGCACCACAGTGCAATTTCTGGGAGCTCCTGCAAGAACTCAAAACCACTTTCACCACTGGTTTTTATTCTATTATCACTCAGTAAGCACTTAAAGTGTAACATTATTTTGGGGATGGTTCACAATGATTTTCAGGAGGATTCGGGGCGGCTTACAATGATTTTCGGGACGGTGGTGAAAAAAGTTAATTTTAATCCCTGACGGGTCACTGCCAAGCCTGAATGTGGCATTGATTACGTTTTAGCCGCTCTTGAGTTGAACTTCTCTCAACTCGAGGTGCGTAGGGCGCTCCACACAGATAGCTACAAGGCATGTAGCAATGCAAAAGCAGCGAGCACAACACTTGGAGCTCATAGAAAACAATTACAAACAGGCGCCCCAAGCTGCTAAAACGCTCTCAGTTTGATCAGGGCCTCAAAATACCGTATTTTATTCTATATTGTAAAGCACTTTGGTCTCCAATCAGATAGTGTTTTACCAGCTTGGGGCGCCTGTTTGTAATTGTTTTCTATGGGACCCAAGCGTAATGCTCGTTGCTTTTCCATTGCTACGCACCTCGTAGTTATCTGTGCAGAGCACCCGAGGCATCTCAAGTTGAGAAAAGTTCAACTTGGAACGGCTAAAGCATCAGACATCATCAATGCCACATTAAGACTCGGTGGTGTCCCATGGCAACAACAATCAAAAGACACAGCAAGCAGCTCTTTTTAACTGTTGGTGTAGGCTGCAACAAAAAAAAGCAGTGCAGCGCTCTTCACTTTTTACACCTGATCAGGCACTTAGCCTGGTCCCACCACTCTCATACATTTCATTTGTACAGAAAGTCTGGCAACTCTACATTGACAAGTGTTAACTCACTTAAAGCTTAAAAGATGCTGACTATAGTCATAAAGCAGAGAACTATAGGAATTGTGTAGCGTTTATGGTAGGTTCCTGCCGGGTTCACCATAAATGGTACACAATTCCCATAATTCCCTGCTTGTCTCCTAGCCTTCATCAATAGGCCTTGGGTCATAAGGGGAACTTAGCATTAAGTTGCTCTTGGGAAACCCGGCCATTGAGCCTAAGTATGGAAGAGGGCGGAGCCAGGTTACTTTGGTCTGCCATAGTTGTTTTAAATAAATTTTGATTCTATATCTTGACTGCTCTGTAGGCCATCACCAAAACCTCTAACTTGATGTTGCCTGTATATTCCTCACAAACATCACTCCTGTCACTAGGCATTCGCAATTTTTGTATCACTTTAAAGCTACAAGTTATACCTGAATATTCACTTTTTTTGAGTAATTTGAATTAGGACTTAGCAAGACCCCCAAAATTATTTGAGACAAACCACACAAGACTGTGAATAAACTAATGTAAGTTTGGAGTCTACGGTAGACACTTTGAAAGGCTAGTTTGCTGGTTTGTTTCTAACTAAGTCAAAGAGTGAGAGGGGAATTGTGCTATTTAAAAAAAAAAAACACATTTATAATTTTACAATGGCCAGAAGGGTCGAGAAAGTGCCAAACTATCACTTGTAGCCTTAATTAAACTAACCTTCATCACTGTTCTCATCATCAATGCTGGCTTGGTCATCGTCTCCCTCATACAACAAAGGTGATTTTCCAGTTTCTTTCTACGTCGCTGCCACCCCAAGCACCTAATTAAGAGACATATGGGGGAAAAGAACATTTTGAAAAGTGACATTTTAAATGACTCTACACAATCATTATTTTCCTCACATGTCGTTTTTTTCCGGCTTTATGTCAAGATGGAATGCTGTGATATTGGTCTCTTCGGAGGGAAAGTTTGAATTATCGGTTATATTTGAATCTAAACGAGGATACCCTGTTATTGGAGCTGTGTTGTAGGGAAAGAGATAAAAGAGCGTCCAGAACACCCTGTGGGTTACTTCTTTTCCAAAAAAAAGATGAGGAACGCTCTTTGACTGTGGAGACAACCAATATGCTTGCAGACGTAGTCAAAAAGGGGGCTACTTTTCAGCAATAAAACTTAAAAATGCATTCAATGATTTGAGGCAATCAGTAATTTCAATCCCATATCACACAATTCCATGCTATTGTCATGAAATATGTATCCCATGCGTGTCATCTTTCGTTACTATAACACGAAAAACAGTATACTTGGCATTTCATTGGTTGCTTATGCGCCGCGCGCTGGTTGTAGTTTTTACATTCCTGTGGCTGTTACAGATAGAGGATTTAATTAATTCCTTTTTCTGAGCACATTTATTGAGTACTTTCAGGATGGAAGGACCATTTCACCCAGTATGACAAAATGAATTTGAACAGGATCCCTGACTGCATCTTTAGTATATGCAAAAGTAACTACTTTGAATGCTACGTGGCTGAATAGAGAAATATAACTCAGTGAAGGAGAGGCTATATGCACAAGCCGCACTACTTCCTGACAGGAAGAATGCATCTTCATTTCCTGCCGCTTATTATTGGATTAAGTAATTAATCAGGGGCTGGGTGTGCCGTAGCTGTGCTGCATACCTGATTAATCAATTAATCCAATGGTATAGCACAGGAAATAAAGGTATGGTCTTTCTGTCAGGGAGTAGTTGAGCTTGTGCATACAGCCTATTGACAACTTTAATTAAAGACATTACCTTCCTCATAAACATAGTCATCATGTCGCCGTTTTCTGTTCTGTTCTCTTTTGGTGACCAGTGCTTCTACATCCGTTTCTGCACTACTTGTTTGGTCCCAGCTGTCACATTCTTCATAGGTATCTATGAAACAGTGGCAAAGAAAAAAAGGTTGTCAACACGTTAACAGTGACACGGCAGGTTATTCAAGACAAAGTTCATAGGCCATAATGTAACTGTACCCACCAGATCTGAGCTTCACTTTGACAAGAGGAAAACGTTTCCATCCGTCAGTTGGTTTGCGGCGCTCTTTGAGCAACTTTTCCGCGTTTGCAACATTTGGCCACAACACCAACTTTTGGTCCACATCTACCCAGCTTTCTGGCAAAACAGATTCTTCTTCACGGTTCTTTTCTTTCCAGACTACACGAACCCACGCCATCCTAAAAGAAAACATGCATACAAAATATTTAGAGATGAATCAAATAGGGTAAATGTCCACATTAAGCCCACGTACCATTTAAGCCCACTCACAACTTCCGAGTCAAATTGAAAAAGAAATGCATCATTATGTTGAGCTGTGTAATGTTTCTTCCAATGAAGTAGCTTCTTGGCTCCTTGACTTGATTTTGTCAGCCACTCAGATTTACTGTTCTTGATATATGACACACAATGTGTGACATGTGCCTGCACAGCTCAAAAACAACTTTGGTCCTCGGAGTACCCTGAGAAGGATACAGTTTTGAAGCATTTCTACTCCTGTTTTTTTGTCAGTACTGATTTCTAATTAAAAATGGCACAAAGCATGATAAGCACGCATAGTTTACATTTTTGCATACAAATTATATTATTCTACAGGTATATGGTCAATAAATTTGTATATCTTTATTGTTTTTAAAATGTAAATTTTTTTTTAATCAGGTGGGCTTTAAGGGGACACTAGCATAAAATCCCACTGTTAGCTGTGGAGGTAATTATCTGCAATATAAGGTTTTACTTGCATAATGTTAGTGCACCATGTATAGATTTATCTTCTAAAGTATTTTTGAATTTCATGTAATTACAGTAAAATATTGTGACTTTCAATTACAAATGTTCCCTT
>JAGFBZ010000092.1:135000-195822 GCA_018398805.1 Hirundichthys speculiger | reverse complement strand
CAGTCTGACCGCTGGTTTAAACACAATTTCATGTCAGGTTTCATATTTATCTGCTCAGACGTACCACTCAGATGCAATGCTGAGATCCGGGGATGTGAGGTCATGGAGCCCTGTAAAGATATTTCTGTCATTTTAAACCGAAAAAACACAGAAAAAAACAAATACCGTATTTTCCGGACTATAAGCCGCTACTTTTGTCCCACGCTTTAAACCATGAGGTTTATACAGAGATGTGGCTTTTCTATGAATGTTTTCTTCAGCCCTCAGGGGGCGCTCTAGCAGGAAGTGCAAAAACCAAAAAACAAACCAAAGTAATTAAAGGCTATTCTGTTTTTGTTAAGTAGCCTATGTTGGCTATGCTACTCTACATTCATTTTGTGAGCATCAATACCTATTTATTAATGGACAAACTGATTAATCCAGGTGTGTCTGACCATTGTAGCTACTCATTGTACACTCGTGGATTTATCAGTTTGTTGGTTCCAGCAGGTTCTGAGTGGACCTGCTGCAGAGGTAAGGTTTTAGCAGGCACCAGACGCAGCGTCCACGGCCGCGATCCGGCTCCAAAGCGGATCCGGCACTGAGTGGGGTGGGTTTTCAGTACATGTCGGTGGGGGGGTTTCAGTACACAGGAGGAGGAAAAATAAAGCAACTTGGTTTTAATGTACAGGAGGAAAATGAATAAAACCATGAATGCCTTTTTGTTTTGTTTGATCAGAACTTTTACTGCCGTGTTACAGGTTCTGTTCAGAAACAATCAGTTCAGGTATGTGAATAAACACTTATGGTACAAAATCTTTCGATGTAAATATCTTATTTCTCAGCCTGGATACGGGTGGCTTATAGTCCGGTGCGGATTATATGTGACAAAAATATATATTTCGTTTATATTTTAATGGGTGCGGCTTATATTCAGGTGCGCTTTATAGTCCAGAAAATACAGTATATATGCATATATATATGTACCACTTTGGTTTTACAAGCCATTGTGCTCTCAACTCCACAAACTGAGTTCAGCACAGTGCATGTTTTTCACCAGAACACTGAATGTGACAGAGGATTTGAGTTTTAGATGATCAGCTGTACCTTCTTCCACAGACACATTTCCCATGAACATCAAGCTCCCATGACCTCTCGTCAGCGCCATCCCAAAGCTGCAGGGAGCAGACAAACAGCCAGAACTGTGAGACATGGTGCCCTCCAGTGGCTGGATCACCACATTACAACTGAGATACAGCCTCCTCTGTCCATCCGTCAATAATCTGTACCAATTTACATAACGGCGATCTTTTGTGCTAGTTTTCATCAGTGCAGATAAACAGCAGGAGGACACCGAATACACTGAATCCATCAAAATCAAATAAAAAGCACTTTTTAAGAAAATACTGAAATAAGAGCTTCTGATTTACCTGAAAGGTGTGTCATCGATGTTTGTGTAGAAGTAGTTGTTGACAAGGTACATCGGCCTTTTCTGATGGATGAGGAGATCGTTGTGTTAAAGCGTGATTGAACTGTGACGTCGCTTTATAACATGTTCAGAAGATCATGGGAAATTTTAACTCCACAGCCAACTACATACACAAGCAAATGACCGTAAGGGTTAGGTTTACCTAGGGGTGCACGATAACTATCGGGCCGATAACAGGAAATTATGAGTCATCCCGATAACTCCAATATCATGACGAATAGCCCCGATAACATAGATATTTTTGTCAACAGGGCAGTGTCTCGCTCCCTCTGAGCCTTGAATGACCAGCAGTGAATGTTATGTTCAAGTGACGTCGGCATAATCAGAAAAATGATTTACTCAATAAGGAAAATCAAGAATACCCCCTCATGCCAGAAAACAACTCATTAACTCGGTCATAATTTTGGTAGTTGCTAGGGTTGCCAACCGTCCTTTGACGGAACCCTTATTTATAAACTAAAGTACGGGTCTATATAGAGGGTTCCGTTTTTCAAGGGACGGTTGGCAACCCTAGTAGTTGCCTGAATTGATATTTGCATATTTCCCCACATGTTACACATAAAAAAAAAAAAATAGAAAAGGCTGAAAGAACGACTAGCAAACGAGGGAACGTGGGAATTTACGTTACACCTTGAATGCAGCCTGTAGCACAGCGTACTGATCACAACAACATGGCGGCGTGGAACTTCGTTAAAGTTTCAGAAGAAGAAGTTTGGTGGTTATTTGTGACGAATCCTCCGAGTGAATTCTACGAGGAGGGAAGCACAAGCTTTAATACGTAAAACCTGATCAGCCTCCTACAACATAACAATCGCTTCCAAGGAGTTTTGAAATCGCGCTAAAATGAGCTAACGGAATCTAATGCTAACGTGTGCAAGCCAGCAGCAGTCTCCCTCTCCTATCCCTCATTCCTCTCATCTAAAGCTTTCATGAGATTAAAAAATAAAAAATAAAACTACTCAACCTCATTTACTTTAATTAAAGGTATAAATTTAAATGGAACCACAAGCCAAAATCCTTTAAATGTTAATCTTTTTCAGTTAGTAATTCTGATGCATGTATTTCCATCAGTTCAAGGAGCCTTTATTTTTTTATATCAGTCAGTAATGAACCTTATTTAAGTTGATGTGAGATATCAAATAGGTTTGTTTGATAGCTTTACAAAAATGTTTGAGAGGCTTGCCAGTAGTTTTTCATTGGAAAAAAATAAATATCTGTTCATTTAAAAAGTCAAAACTATTTTTGGTTTTGTTCATAGTATTGATGTAATGATCTTAGGTATATGTGTGTGTTATCGGTTATCGGTATCGGCCTTTAGGAGCTGAAAGTTATCAGTTATCGGTATCGGTTTTATAAAACAGTTATCGTGCATCCCTATGTTTATCCTAATCCTAACTTTATCCGTCTATCCATCTATCTATCTCTTCTAATGTTGCTGAGACGGAGTCTCAGTGGAGGTTTGGAGGTTCATTTGAGGTTTTTATGTGTTTGAACGTCAGGATGGCCGACTCATCTCTACGCTGATGAAGGAAAGTCTCTTACTCCTTTGTCCACAGATGCTCTGATGTTCAGGGTGATGCTGCCCGTCTCTCCTTTCACCATGGCGGTCCTCAGCTGCACGTGAAAAGGTGAAGCTCAGTGTTTCTCAGAGATGCAGTTCCCGAGGCTCAATCGCCGCTTCTGTGCTTACCAGCTCGTCCGTGTCTTCCCACTCCACCTCAGACAGATCCACGCTGTTGTAGTTTGGTTTCGGCTTCAGCTTCTTCCCGTCTTTATACTGCAAGGACAGACCTGAGACTGTAACTGTCACTGAAGTGCTCTTCTTCCACATTCATTCCCAACCCCTCTGAACATTTGACACACGGTAACGCGGTAGACAGCCATGTTGCAAATCGCCTAAATCTATCTCCTACACGGTCTGCAGCAGAAAGAAAAGCTCACCAGCGGTCGGAGGTCGGGATGAGCCAAGATGTAACCGTTGTTGTTGATGAGGAAGGCATAGCCGTGCGCGCCGAGCTTAGAGAGGAGAACAGCAGCGCGGTTAGTTATTCACTCACTCGTTTGTTCATCTCGTCATTTACTGAGCTCACCATGTATCTGGGAGCCAACTTCATCACCTCCATGAGAGGGATGTCGGTTCCGACCACACCAAGCAGGATCCCGTGAGAGAGCTGGAGACATCGTGGAGATAGCAGCACCTTATCAAGCAGTCCGGACATTTACTGGTCCCTGTTTACCCTGGTCATGTCTCTGGAGGATCGTCTCTTTGGTTCTCTGATGGGACTTTCACCATCTGACATCTGACTAACAGGTAGATGGTGAAAGTTCCCTGTTTACCCTGGTCATGTCTCTGGAAGGCTCGTCTCTTTGGTTCTTTGATAGGACTTTCACCATCTGACATGTGACTAACAGGTAGATGGTGAAAGTCCCTGTTTACCCTGGTCATGTCTCTGGAGACTCGTCTCTTTGTGGATCTTTGATGGGACTTTCACCATCTGACATCTGACTAACAGGTAGATGGTCTGCTTTTACCAGCTAGCGGTCTACAAGCAGACGTTTCATGGATTCAAACAGTCAATACAGCTGTTTTCTTCTGAAGCTGTTTAGTTTTTTAAGTGTCTTTCATCGAGCTTGTAGCTACAAATGAATTAATTTACGAGCTGTGAATCAATGTATCTATCACCAGGACTTATACCGACCAACTGTGGAGTCATTGAACGGAGTTTTCAGCTGGAAATTGAGCGTCAGTGATGATAAGATGAGAAGTCCAATCATCACAACCAGGATATCAGAGCTGAGTTGTTTGCTCCTCATAAACCAAACCTCATTCATACTTTTTTCTTCCCGCCAGAACAGGTTGATTTGAGTTTTATTTGTCTAAAGATGTTCTTCTAAAACTTGTCTGCTTCAGAAGCACGTTCATTCCCTCATTCATTTCTTGTCTTGAAGCTTTTAAATGTCTGAGACCTGATGGGGATCGTCCTGTTCTTCTAAAAGCTATTTCATGTTGGATGTGGATAATAATATTAACGTCTTGCTCACGTGGCTGAATTCTTAATTACACCCAAGTTAAATAAATAGGTTCAACTTCAGTGTTTTTGGTGAAAGTCTCAAAACCCTACAAGCTGTCCAGATCTATCCTGGCATCACTAGAGCTCATTTATAATGCCACATATCTGTTGTTGTAAGACTCTGTGCCACTCAGGCCCATGCAGACGCTACAGTCCACCTGCCGCAGTCGCAGGTTCGATTCCCTGCAACCCTTTTCAGCATGTCTGTAAATGTCAAAAAACCTGCTCCATTAATTTTTTTCTTTTCTTTTCAGTACAACCTGGCCCATTTGTGTAATTGCACTGCAAAGACGTCACATGCCATTACAAATACTGACAGAAAACATCAGGGTTTGTTAAAAAGCTTAAACTGAACACACCATATCATTTTTGTCTAGACGTCTAACTGGACAGGGATGCTGACAGATTAATCCGAAGGACACTGACCGTCTCCTTCTTCTTGCTGAAGACCGGCATGGCCACTGATGTCATCAGCAGCAGACTCTGAGCCTTGGTGGTGAAAAGCTGAGAGACAGCAGAACATTCGGCACATAATTATTCTGAAACGGACACGTTTGATGTCACTGATCAAGGAAATGAAGACAGATATTTAAGGAAATGTCCTGAAGACCGTCACACGCAACGATGTCACATAGAAACACGGTAACTTCATGACAAACTCAGATACTTTAGGGCAGTGTGGCCCTTGGGCCCCCCGGTGGGCCGTTGAGGTACTGCAGGTGGGCCGTGAGAGGTCATTAAAAATAAACAAATGTGTTTTAAATACTCAATTTAAAAAAAATGTGCTTTTTATTACTCTAAAATATTTAATACATGATTTGAGATAATACAACAAACCAATTGAGTGTTATTCTAACCCTTTATATTAATATTGGAATGTAGCTTTTAGTCCTGTATGTTGTATGTATGAAGTGGTATTTAAAGGTTTGCATGGACTGCAGAGATTTTTCACATTTCAAATTGGTCCTTGGTATTCTGAAGTTTGGGAACGGCTGCTTTAGGGAATACATTCTTCTGGGAATACAGGATGAAATGCATTCATGTATTTTTCTCGTCATAAAGCAGCAGTCTGTAAATACAAAAATGGGGGCATTTAAAACAATGTAAAAAATAAAAGGGAGCATTTAAGGATTTAGGGATTTAAGGGTGCTTCTGTCATGTAGCAGACACAACAGTAATCAGGATTTGTGCTGCAGGTCTGTGAGGCACAAAAGGTTCAGAGGTGTGGCCTAAAACCCGACATGAAAACATCCCGGGCTTTCTCCTCCCTTCTTTACGCCCAAACTGAGCACAAAGTTTACATCAGTGTTAAACGAAGGGAAATGTGGGTAAGTTACTAGGTGACTAAGTATCTAAATCTACACTTCCGCTCTTTCTGTTCTGTACCTCCTTTGTGTTGGGAAGCTGCCGGAGTGAAGAAACCAAGGGCCCAGGAGATCACGAAGGAAGGAAACCAGACAGATGAGCATGAAATGACACAGATGACGGAGGTGAGATGGAAACGAGATGGTGCATCATGGTCACGGACCGCCGCGGCTCATCGCCATGAAAAGATGTACGAAAGGATCCCAGCTCACCACAGTATCCATGTAGGCCTCTGTCCAGATGATGTCATGGTCGTGATTGATGACCATGGGCCGGCTGAGCACGTGCAGATACTCCATGACGTTCTCCTGGACGTCGGCCAGCGTTGAGATGTGGGTGTAATAACCTTCAATCAATCAATCAATTGATCAATCAGTCCATCAAATCTATCCATGAAGCACTTTAAAAACAACAGCAGTTAAAATAATAACAATTAAAATAATTACGTCAACACATCGGGAAATAAACAGAAAGTTATGAGGGATGGAGCGAGACCGTGTAAAGATATAAAACCAGCACAAACTACAAAAGTTAGGAGACACCAGGGGCCAATTCCAATTCCTCCCTTAACCTTCAACCTCAACCCTCACCTTTAAACCTCAATCTTGGCCCTCGTGTCAGGACGAACTTGTGACTTAGAAACGGGACACCCCTTTAAGTGCAGTTACGTCTTCAGACTGCGGGGGGCAACCTTACGCCAAACCTATGTCCAGTCTGTCAAGAAGATGACGAAGAAGAAGTAGAAGATGAAGATATCTTGGCGAAAATATGCAACGCCTTCTGGGTAGCCCTTACTCCCAAGGGTGATGATATCAATACTAGGGCTGAACAACGATTAAAATTTTTAATCGCGATTAGTTCCCTGATTAATCACGATTAATCGCATTGTAAATGCAAAATTAAGTAATGAATTCAAAAGTAGTGTAAATGTCACTTTTATTTAAATGTTCTGCTGCCATATGAACTAAAGTGTCATAACATTTGTTGTTCAAATACTTTTAACATCAGCACTTGTCAGTAACACATATTTAGTGTAAATCTCATCTTAAAAAATGTAAAATAAAATAAAGCTTATTGCCACTGCCAGGGCATTAATGTCATCCTGTTTTTATTAAAAATAAAAAAAATTCTACAAACAAAATCCAACAAAATGATTGTGTCTCAGCACAATCAGAACATTAAAACAGGTAATTTCTGAGGTAACAGCAGAAACTTTTAACGGGGAGTTCAACTTGTCAGTTGTTACAAATAACCTTGTTTCTGTTGAATCCTCCGTCTGGGAGAACTTTAAAATGAAAATGTCCATGTTAAAGTTCAGTAACTTTCTCAATCCATGTGTCATTCATTCTTTCCATTTTCAATTGTCAATCAAAAATTAAAAAAATTAAAAAGTGACATTTTATTACGTTTTTTGTTTTATGATCTAACACAAAAAAGAAAAAAAACGCCTGTTTTTTATATTTCAATTTTAGACTTGGATCAAAAATACAAAATTACGCCAAAGTTTTGTTGCAGTCCAGAATTTAGTTTTTTTTAGACAGAATTGTTAATATTGCTACCTGAGTTGCTACCTGAACTGTAAAGTTCACTGATTTTTACCGTTCTCTATGTCCGTTTTAGCTTTTCCTTGTGTTTATTGTCTTCCGGTTCTGCAGCAGTCAGTAACAGACTTTTCAAAACAAAAGCATGTGAGCAACATGCTTTAACGCGTGATAAAATAAATGTCCGCGTTAATAACGTGTTAACTTGCCCAGCCCTAATCAATATCAATCTCAAGACTGAGGGCAATACAGAACTCAAACTTGACCCTCAACTTGACGTTCTGAGAATCGGGACAGCACTAGCGCTTCACAGGAGCGCACATTTTTGAGGTTGAGGGTTGACATTGAGGGTTAAGGGAGGGATTGGAGTTCACCCCAAGATTCACCAAAGCTATTCAGGAAAAGAAAGCATGCACACCTGCGCACGCACAAGACTGACCTTTATTGTTGCAAGCGATCCATTTGGTGTTCTGAGCAAAGGTCATCTCTCTACCAATCAGGTAGGTGAACACGCGCACCTGAACAGAGAAGCAGACCCGTCTGCAGTCAGCTCTGCCTCAAAAACACTGACTCACTTTGTTAATCCTAGTTTGGTTTTCAGACCCTCCGTAGCTTCATTGTATTTGGAAAACAAACAGAAAACTTAGAATTTGGTGAAGGAGAGGCAGGTTAGTGAGTCTAAATCCAGGTCTATAGGTGTCGCAATTTTACTCTCTTTTAATCTGGAGAGAGATCATCTATGAACTCATAATCTGCTCTGGAGCAGGTTATGTTCAGATCTTTGGATTAAACCCTTCCCACATCCCTTTTGTGCTCATATCAATCTAATCCTACTTAAACTGACTTTAAATATCACCAGTCCTGGATGAGTGATACTTGGTCAGTGTTGAATAAATATCAGACTCTTGAATGACTGACACGAGTTCAATACGTCAATGAGTGCTGGATTTAATCAGACTAGAATGTTCATTAACTCTTTTCAGCAGTGAATGTTTTATAATAGGATTTTTAACCAAAGATCGACCATTTTGAACAGAAATCCACGTTGAATTAGCAACTTGTGATGGAAAATCTCAGCTGAAGAAAGACGCTCTGCAGATATGGTAAAAACGCAGGATTTAACTGGCTTTATTACCGTGGCAACCATGGACAGGGCATGATTTTACACTTTGTCCCAAACTAGGGACAAGATTCTTCCGGACTGTTGAAATCTCGTCAGCAAATAATGCGATGGTGCAAGTGTTGACTGCATCAGAAGAAATGGCTGCACTCTGACATGTCCAGGCTCAAAAACAGCCTTTCATGGCTGTAACACCGACTCATCTTGTTGTGGTACCATGTTGAGCTTCCTGGCATTCACATGGGTACTATCTCGGCACTTGTCAACCACCTAAATATTTCTGCAGACCAGTCATATCCCACATGGCGACATCATTCCCCTACAGTAGCTTCCTCCATCAGAAGATCAGCATTCAACCAACATTGTCTCAACGAGTCTTTGAGTGTCTGAGGTGTTCCTCTGATGGGACCTGAGAACAGAGACCCCACCCCTGAACCCACAGGAACCAAAGGAGCTTTCTCCTACATCCCAGAACCAGACTCTCCAGGACACCTCAGATGTTCTTTGACCCAGACTGGTCAGAGCTCTTAGCAACGCTATTGCTATTATACCATACGTTCCCTTGGTTCTGGTCCTTACCCGACGGTCGGGCCAGTTGAATTCTTCAAAGACGGACTCAAAGTCCTCCATGGCTCCATCCGTGATCAGCATGATGGCCTGGTTGCACATGCTGCCCTGGCCGCTCACCCTCGCCTGCAGTCAGAGAGCAATCATCAAACCTCCTTCAGAGATTCAAGTCAGGTTTGTAATTTATTGTATATTCCAGCCTTTCTCAACCAAGGTGTCACCTGGGGTGTCGTCAAAAAAAATGACCTATTCTGACATTTCATATACAGTGGTACCTCTACTTACGAATGTTCTACATACGAAATTTTCAGGTTACAAAACGCCTGAAAGGGAAAATATTGTCTCTAGTTACGAAAGAAATTTCAGGATACGAAAGGCAGAAATCCAGTAGCGCTGCTACTCGCAGCTCCCAGAGTTTACTGAACGTAAACATAGCTGTCAGCTCTGTATCTCGGTTTGAAAGCGGTGCGTCCGAGCTGCTCTGCCATTGGCTATCGCTTAGCATCTTCCTGGCATCCCATTGGCTAGGAGGGCCCCTTGTCTGTATGAGCGTAACCCAGCAACTCAGGTAAACAAACAATTTTTACCTCCACCAAGGAGGTTATGTTTTTGCTGGCGTTTATCTGTCTGTCTGTGTTCAAGATATTTAAAAAAGTTATGGATGGATTTTGATGAAATTTTCAGGAGTTGTCAGAAATTTGAAAAGGAAGAACTGGTTTCATTTTGGGTTTGATCCAGAAGAAATCCTGGATTCTGGATCACTTTCAAATTTTCAATAATTGTTGCGTTTAGTGGAGGTCTGCGCTTTTCTAGTTCTAACATGTATTTCTTACAGGTTTTTATGTCATTTCATGTATTATTTATAATTTATTAAAAAAAAGTTTCAATTTTGGGGGGCTTGGAACAGATTAGAGCATTTACATGGAAAACGTGTCTCTACTTAAGAAATTTTCAGGTTATGAAACTACTTCCAAAACCAATTAATTTCATAAGTAGAGGTAGCACTGTATAAATATATGAATGCATACATAAATACATACTTTCTGCATATGAATAAATAAATAAATAAATAAATAAATAAATAAATAACTAAGATACATAATTGGACATGAAATGAATAATAAAAATATGTCTCACATGCCCATTTCCCAATGTTAACAACGTCAGTACGGGGTCAGCGTAAGGTCAACATGACTGCCCAGTTAGCTTATGTCATAATATCATTTAACCGCTGGAATTTTATTTCACGGATAGCAAAGAGAACTTTTTAGCAGCATCATGGATGGTTTTCTAAAAAGAAAAGTCCCACAGGAACGGAACATCACAGAGGAGCCGACTTCTTCATCAAGCCTTCATCCACCAGCTCTGAATCTGCTCCATAGGTACCAAAGCTAGCTGCTAGCGATAAGGCTAAAAAGAGGCAATACAAGAATGATGGATGGAAGCAAGCACATCACGGATGAAAAGAAGCTTTCCTGCTGAGGCCTACTCTGGTGCAGTTATAGTGTTCAGGTTATTTAAACTAAATAAACGGGACGTATGCATTTAAAGTCGGAGCGATGCAGTGTGGCTTTGGATTATATTTTACTCTGGGGTGTCGTGAGATTTTATTCACTTTTGAAAGGTGTCGCGACTGAAAACAGGTTGAGAAAGGCTGATCTATTCTTTCGACAGCAGAGTTGTGTTCAGACACTGCAGGGCACAGAGGAAACCAAACCTCATTTAGGATCTTGAAGGACTCTTTCATGGCATTCTTGAGTTTTGCTTCTCCTTTAACGTGCAGTTCTTCCACCAGCAGCTTGAAATGCTGAGACAGGAAGAGAGAACAATGTTTCTTCCACCAGCATCAGAACTTACAGGACTGTAAGATACAGAGTTTAAAGCTGTGGTAGATATCTCTTTATCCAGCAGGCGTGGGCTGACACAACGCCGAGCAACATCATAAATTCAGGCCAAAGCTGAAGGCTGACCTGACCTGGTGTCACCTCAAAAGTAGGCAAAGAGGCTGATCTGACTCTGAGGACATCCCTCAGTGTAAGTGTTTTGTGTTTGTGTAATATCCTCAGCTCTTTAAGCCTCCAGAAGTGGATAAAGGTCTTACCTCTCTGTTGTCCAAGTCGGCCTGGACCAGAGTTCCCCTGAAGCAAGGCTCCACGTAACGAACGTAGTCGGTGTACTGCGACGGGGAAAGCACAGAAGGTTCATAAGAAAACGACCACAGATCCACATCGCACCACCAGTAACATGGCACTTTGGCACTTTGGGTCATTTTTAGCAGGAAATGACTCATATGACTCATGAGAAGAGTCATGTGTCAGCAATGGACAAGTGGGTTTTTATTCATATGAAATAAGACAAAAAAAAAATAAAGCTTGCTATAGATTGTTTGACAATTCAGAATTTGATAAAAGACCAAGTGTTTGCTGGACAGAGTGCAACCCTCGGTTGGGGTGGGAGCACCTCAGAGTACCCTCATTAGGGCAGAGGAGGTGGACGTGGTGTCCTGCCCGTTAAAAACTCACAGCAATGACGTTGACAAAGTCGTTCTCTCCCAGTGTGTCCAGGATGGTGTTGATGGTGTGTTTGGCGATGGTCATCTTCAACCCCTTCATGCTGCCACTGATGTCCACCATGATGATGATGTCCTTTGGAGATGTGGCTGCCTGGATGTACCTGCACAAACGGAGGCATGCTTGGGTCAACACCATAAGACAAACAATAATTCCTGATGGTACGGTAACTGACATGGCGCTGGTATTTATACTATTACAAACTCCAGTCAATCTGAACAATCAGTTTATTCTTCGTTAGTCCCTGAGGGATAATAATACCGTTGCAGTCAGCCGGTGATATTAACATATCAACATCATGATTTGACGATGTTCAACATCTCCAAGCTCAAAAAACGTGTCATTCTTGCTGGACTGACGGCAGCCAAAAAATTGGTTGCAAGTCGTTGGAAGCATCCTCAATCTCTAACAACCAGATCTTGGATCTTCAGTTTTTTGGACACTGTGTACATGGAGCTAACTGCAGCCTGAATTAATGGTGCAAACGAGAACAATCTGAATATGTAGTGTGACACTGCTGACTCTTTAAAAGATATGCTCCAAGAGTAATGTTTTGCTGCTACTTTTCCTACCTTACGGCTTTCTGATTTTCCTTATGTCTTGTCTGTGTATGTGTTTGTTTGTTCTGTCTGTGTGTGTCTATGTGCTTTTATGAATGTGTTTGGTGATTTTTATTTTTTTATTTATTTTTTTGTTTATTTTATATATTTATTTAAATTTTTAATTTTTTGTTTTATTTATTTATTTTTAATTTTTAATTTTTTTTAATGTGTGTATGTATGTATGTGTGTGTGTGTATGTATGTGTATGTATATGTAGGTGTGTGTGTGCGTGTGTGTATGTATATGTATGTATGTGTGTGTATATGTATGTTTGTAAGTTTTTATTTTTTTTTTAGAAAGTTGGTCATGCACTTTTGCCATAACTCATGGTTGTTTCCTTGCCTCTTTTTTTTCTTTTTATAATTGTTCAATATAATTTCTCATGTCTCTGTTTCACCTTTGTAAAATATAAATAAAAAGATAAAAATTTGATCACAAAAAAAACATATCAACATCGATGAAGAGCTCACAGCTCACTTTGAATTTTAGTCTCTACAGATGCATTTAGCAGCTTCAGTAAATCAACTGCAGTGCTGTGAAAATGTTTACAGAAAACAGTTCTCTGGTATTATTTGGAAATGCATGAACAGTCACATATGGTGCCATGTGGACTGTAATGACCTGGCTAAGGAGCAGATTAACATCTTTTAAAGAGGATCAGAACTCCTTTTAGAGGGGATCAGGTTGGCTGAGCGGCAGCCAACACACATCCAGAGATATAAATGCCTAAGACTGAATGAAACTCAGCATGACAGAGAGATTTTGAGCAGCGGAAGTCTACGTTTTGATAAGTTACAAATACAGTGAAGAGGCCAAATGGCATGAAGCTCTCACAACACAGAATCCCATTATTAAATAATAAACCCAAGACCTTAATGGCAGAGTTTCGTTCCTGAAAGGTACTCAATATTAAAAAAAACTTTTTGACAGTTCCAGTAGCTGGAACAGGAAATGGGGACAGAGAGAAAGGGAGGAGAAACCTGGCAAGCGAACCTGGGCTGGCTGCAGCCTCCCTGCATGGAGCATGTTAAAACGATGCGCTGTGGTGCGCCGTGGTGGCGGGGTAAGGTTTCTGCTCAGCTGCAGGGGGAGTTGTGGAGCAGTGGCTCAGGGAACAGGACCGACACACCTGCACCACATGTCTAATTATTAGGGCTGGGCAACGATTAAAATTTTAATTGCAACTAATCGCATGATTTCCCTGATTAATCACGATTAATCGCATTGTATACGCAAAATCAAATAATGAATTCAAAAGTAGTGTAAAGTGCACTTTTATTTAAATGTTCTGCTGCCATATGAACTAAAGTACCATAACATTTGTTGTTCAAACACTTTTAACATCAGCACTTGTCAGTAACACATATTTAGTGTGATATTTAGTGTCTTAAAAAATGTAAAATAAAATAAAGCTTATTGCCACTGCCAGGGCATTAATGTCATCCTGTTTTTATAAAAAATAAAAAAAAGGCTACAAACCAAATTCAACAAAATGATTGTGTCTCAGCACAATCAGAACATTAAAACAGGTAATTTCTGAGGTAACAGCAGAAACTTTTAACGGGGAGTTCAACTTGTCAGTTGCTACAAATAACCTTGTTTATGTTGAAACTTTAAAATGAAAATGTCCATGTTAAAGTTCAGAAACTTTACCAATCAGTGTATCATTCATTCCATCCATTTCGATTTTCAATCAAAAAAATTAAAAGGTGACATTTTATTACGTTTTTGTTTTTTTAATCTAACATTAAAAAAAAAACGGGAAAAAAAATGCCTTTTTTTTTTTTTTTACAATTTTAGACTTGGATCAAAAATACGAAATTAAAAAATGGGCCACAGAATTGAATTTGTTCTATAATTGAGGACTGGACTTTTCTGTTGTCGTTACACATCTGTACCACTAGATGGAGCCGCACTGCAGTAACCAGCTAGAGAACAGCAGGACAGTGAACAGATGGAGCAGATCTGATGGAACATGGAGGAATGACGCCAAAATTTTGTTGCAGTCCAAAATTTTATTTTTTAGACAGAATTGTTAATATTGCTTTCTGAGTTGCTACCTGAACTGTAAAATACACAGATTTTTACCGTTCTCCGTGTCTGTTTTTAGCTTATCTGCATGGTTTTCCGTCAATTCGCTTCCGGTTCCGCAGCAGCCAGTAACAGACTTTTCAAAACAAAAGCATGTGAGCAACATGCGTTAACGCGCGATAAAATAAATGTCGGCATTAATAAAGTATTGCATTAACGCAATAATAACGCTTTAAGTTGCCCAGCCCTACTAATTATGTCTCTATTTATTCAGTAGCACCCTGGGACCAAGGTCAGACGCCGACGCCACAACTTCCACTACATCAGTAGCCTAAACTTGGTTACAACAAACAGGATTTCCCCACACACATAAAAGGACACACCCTGGATCTAATCTGCTGCTCTGATCTCACCACCTCCAACTTCACTGCTGATCAGCTCCATATTATGGACCATTTCCTCCTCTCATTTAATGCCACCCTCGTCTCTCCATCTCCAAGCCACCCCGTGTCATCTTATTCCACAACACAAAGGACATCAACAGGGATTCTCTCTCTTCCTGCATCGCCACCCTGTCTCTGGACTCTTTATTCACCCCAGATGATCTTGTCACCTACTACACTCGGTCTGCCCCCTGGTTCACCCCTGATCTCCGCTCCAGGAAATCCAAAAATTGACAGCTTGAAAGACTCTACAGGAAATCTGGTCTCACCGTCCATAAAGACATGTTCACTTATCTCTTTATAAGGACTCTATCTCTCATGCATTCTCCACCTTTCTTACCAATCTTACCTCACTGGCCACTCTCAGTTCATTCAGCTGAAATGCTTTACTTTACAGCCCTCCCTCATCACTTCAGGTGTGCCCCAGGGCTCCGTCCTGGGGCTCCTTCTCTTCATAATATACCTCTTACCACTTGGCAATATCTTCCATAAATATGGTATCCAGTTTCACTGCTTCACGGATGACACTCAGCTCTACCTTTCCAGTAAGGCAAACTCTATCCTCCCACCCTCCTCCCTCACCCACTGCCTCACAGAAATCAAATCCTGGTTCACCTCAAACTTCCTCAAACTTGACGACAATAAAACTGAACAACTTCTTGTTGTCACCGACGCCACTCTCTCCAAAGATGACAGTTCTTCTCTCACCATTCAAAGCTCCACAGTTTCCCCTCCCCTCAGGTCAAAGGTCAGGGTGCCATCCTCGACAGCTCACTCTCTTTCAATGCTCACATCAATAACTTCACCTAGTTTGCATATTTCCATCTAGGTAACATTAATCTCCTCCACCTCTCTCACCCTACACTCCACTGCCATCCTTGTTCACAGCCTCGTCACCTCCCGTCTTGATTATTCCAACTCACTCCTCTTTGGTTGGTGTCCCCCATAAATACCTCCATAAACTTCAACTGGTCCGGATCATCACCAGAACCCCCTCCTTTCAACACATCATCCCCGTTCTCCAGCAGCTCCTCTGGCTCCTGGTTCAATTCAGAATCACCTTAAAAATCCTCCTCCATACCTTCAAAGCAGAGCTTTCAGTCGCTCTGCTCCCCAAGTCTGAAACTCACTTTCACCCGATATCTGTAATATTGACTTTCCACTGCAGTTCAAGTCCAAACTTAAAACTCATCTGTTCAAAATGGCATTTAATTTGTAAACTGACCCTTATTTTATCGTTGTATTGTCCCTTTGTGGATGTTATTTATTTTCATTTTGTTTTTATTTATCTGTAAAGTGTCCTTGCGTGCCCTGAAAGACACTTTTAAATAAAATGTTTTATCATTATATTATTATTATTGTTATACATATGAGTATTAAAAAAAAGCAGAAACTAACTGCCACCTCTCAAAATCAGACCGCTTCTTTTAAACCTTTTAAAAGTCTAATTCACCATTTCAAAAAGGAACATATTTCATCCAAATAAAATGTGTATGATAAACTATAATCTGCACTTGTTTTTAACTAATTTCTCATTAATGAAACATCTTTGCCACAAAATTTATGACAAACAAAACTCAGTGAAGTAAAAAAAAAAAATCATTAACTAAAACAAAATATATATATATATATATATATTTTAATTCTTCGTACGAGACAACAGTAATAAGACTGTTGTATATATGCTTTTGCATGCTAAAATATACTTACGGTGCACCCCTGAGTGCACGACTAAAACTGTAAGTGAAGGAGGAATGACGACCACAGTGTGTCCATGGCCTTATTAGGTTTAGATAACACAAACACATAGTTAAGGTTGGAATTTACATGAATAGTTAGCTCTTTGAAGTCTTGATATTCACTGATTGGGATGCTCCATAATCTCCCACTTGTGAGATTGTGAGACCATGTTTTGAACTTGTGGATCAATGCATGTACTTCACATTTCTGTTTCTAGGTGGAACATTATTGTCTCAACTGATGTGTTGTAGTTCTTTATTTTATCATCTTTAGCTAACCCATTTCAGAAGCACCAACAAAAAAACCCCAACAGATAATATGATAAATACAACAGTGATATGAGAACTTGTTGCTGGACAAAACTCACCAATTTCGGTTCCTGCAGTCAAAAGCAACCACACCGTTGGTGTCTGGTGTCCATTTAATACCTTACAAGCAACACAGGCAGTCAGTTGACAGTAACACTACCATGGCTGACACTGAATTAACACGCAAAACACACATACTGTAGCTAGTTGGATGATATTATTAAGCTGGCTGTTCGAACAGTTTAATTAGAAAACAGTATGTTTGTCCATATGCTGTATTCCACTCGTTGCATTAGGAAATAAAGAGGCTCCAAGAATATGTATTAGAGCTGAGCAATTTTATCGATTCTGCGATATATATCGATTTTTTATTTCTTCAGAGAGTATCCATTTTTCAGCCGTGGGGATCGATATTGTAAGCTTCTTTCGAAACCCCCGTGTCCCACCTTTAAAAGCTTGCAAGTAACAATTTGCACTGTTTAAATAAATGAAACTATTTTTCTCAACAAATCTTTTATTCATTTTGTCCAGCATTTGCAAGCTGCCTGTCAGCCATATAATGTGTAATTGATGCTTTCAGTTCAATTAATTCAAACAAAGTCATTGGAACACTCACAAGATGTCACCAAAATCACTTTGTCCCTTTAACCCTGTAAGACCCACTGTTGCAGAATTACAACAATTTTTGTTATCTCCCAAAAAACCTTTTTTTCATTTTTATTTTTTGGTTCAACCACATTAACCTACTCATTTGGTCCTATTGTTCAGTCTCAGAATGCTATTGGGTCATACATTTGTATATAAGGCTTGTCCTCAGGTCCAGAAGTCACACACCCTCCAGATTTTTGAGAGAGCATCATCCCCTCGATTTACTGGGTTGGATTTATCTGACTGAAGTAAGTAAAGTGCTTTAAATATTTTTTTATGTGTTTATTACAGTGTCTAGAATATGTCAGTATGTAGTCATTGTGGAAAATGTGCCTTACATTTTATTTAGAGCTTGTTTTGTAATTGTTGCAATATTACAACGTTGGGTGAATGTGGTAGTCAAAACAACCCTGTTTTGAGAGGGATGTCTTGAGAGGAACAATTTAAATTTTCACAATATAACTTTAAACTACACATGATTTACAGCCTAGCCTTATATTTGATTACATATTATTATATTAGAAACTAGTGTGCAAAGATATATTGCCATATCTAATCATTTTCATTTACTTATAATGATTTCTAACCACCTTGACCACTCAGTATTTTCTCATTATCACAGAAAGCAGGACTTTCTAACAAAGAATTTCTGTTTGTGCATGTCTGCCCTTAGTCTTGGCTTTTGATAAGAAAATGTTCCTATCAATTCTTAGTTAAATCAGTTGTGGAGGATGCTTGGGGGAGGGCATTTTTCCATTGTTCTGGAGCAGGTGTTGATGTTCAGGAATGTCAGGTGTTGTCGTAAATTGGAGGCTACCTGCATATCTATTAGTATGATAATCAGAGTTTACAATTGGTCAGCTATACACTATTGTGTGGCCAGTTAAATGTGTGAATAGATCACTTTAGTGCAATGTGTAATTACAGCAAAATACAAGTTCGCCCTGAAAACCCGGCGCTGGAACATGTACAGTCATGAAAAAAATTATTAGACCACCCTTGTTTTCTTCAGTTTCTTGTTCATTTTAATGCCTGGTACAACTAAAGGTACATTTGTTTGGACAAACATAACGATAACCACAAAGATTGCTCATAAGAGTTTTATTTAAGAGCTGATATCTTACCATTTTCCATGGTTTTCTTGATTATAACCTAAATCACTTAAGTTTTTACATCAATAGCTATGGCATTGTACTGCCAAAAACACTGCTTTTATGCATTCAGTGTTTTCTTTTCTGTCTGTTTTAGTCACATGATGACGTTTAGTGGTACCAGGTATTAAAATGAACAAGAAAGCGAAGAAAAAATGGTGGTCTAATAATTTTTTCCATGACTGTACATCTTCTGGCACACCGTCACCCTTGCTGTGGTCAACGCCTGGCTCCTCTACAAGCGACATTGCCAAGCTCTCAAGATGCCAAAGAAGGAGATTCTGAACATGAGAAACTTCCAGGCCCAACTAGCATCCTCTCTCATTCTGGTAAGAATCTATATCTGCTATTTGCCATGTTTGTGATATCTTTGACTTGTATCATCATGCATTTTTGGATATATATGAATGGATTATTAATATTAATATTGATTCTTCTCTTTCCAGGTGGACACAACACTTTGGACATTTCTCAATAAAAGTGAAGAGAGGACACTGCAGACATTGCAGTAAAGGGTATACCAATACCCAATGCAGCAAATGTGATGTCCGCCTCTGTTTTTCAGAGGACAAGAACTGTTTCTGGGACTATCATTGTAAATAAATGTCAAAGTTCTTGCTATTGCAATAAATGACTGTTCATAACAACATGACTGAGATTATTTTTCATGTTATACTGTTCTGGGACAAAAGTAAACTCTGCAAATGAATCCTTAATTCTGTATTGTTGTTCAGACAATGAGTACAGATACAGGAGATTCTGCTCCCCATTGAGCCCAATGTTGCAATATTACAACATTTCCGTAAAAACTTACAAAAACATATTTTTTTTGAAAAACACCTCATTTTCAGCCTCAAAGGCCTCCTACAACAACATCTTAATGGTTGAAACATTTTTTTTTAGTGTTTTTCTATATTTGGGTTTTACAGGGTTAAAATCTTTTAGAAAATGATGTAAATGTATTGTAAGATGAATATCGATATATATCGTATCGTGAGCCGAATATCATATATCGTATCGTATCGTGAGATTAGTGTATCGCTACAGCCCTAGTATACACATCATGTATCTGCTCAGTAAGTCTTATTTGAGTTTATTATACACATTAGGGCTGTAGCAATACACACTTCTCGCAATACGATATGATACACGATATTCGGCTCACGATACGATATATATCGATATTCATCTTACAATACATTTACATAATTTTCCGAAAGATTTTAAAGGGACAAAGTGATTTTGGTGACATCTTGTGAGTGTTCCAATGACATTGTTTGAATTAATTGAAGCATCAATTACACCAGTGGTGCGCAAACTGTGGTACGTGTACCACTGGTGGTACGCGAGCGCTCTCTGGTGGTACGTGGGGGAACGTCATGACTTGTCAATGCATGACAATGCATTATGAATACAACGTTTCAAATGAAATTCAGGTAACAATAAATAACCACAATAAGGAATAAACATCCCTCCTGTGTGTTTAAAGCTAATTGAGAAGGCATATATGGCTATTTTTTAAAGTTGGTCATCATGGTGGTACTCGGAGAGCTCAATAGTTTCTCAGGTGGTACGCAGCATTAAAAGTTTGAGAACCACATTACACATTATATGTCTGACAGGCAGCTTGCAAATGTTGGACAAAATGAATAAAAGATTTGTTGAGAAAAATAGTTTCATTTATTTCTACACTGCAAATTGTTGCTTGCAAGCTTTTAAAGGTGGGACACGGGGGTTTTGAAAGAAGCTTAGAATATCGATACTCTCTGGGGAAATAAAATATCGATATATATCGCAGAATCGGTGAAATCGCTCAGCTCTAGTGTATACCATAACAGAGGAAAGGTAGCGTGGTGAAGTAAAACGAGTACTGTTGAAATAAACTCACCAGGATAGATCCTAAAGAAGCCATAGGAGCTGCCAAAGTACTGCCAGGTGAGCGTGGGATCCTTCTGGAAGTTATTGATGAAGACGTCGTTCAAAGCCTCAGAGTTGTAGATGGCGTGAGTATGTTAGGATCTGCTCGGAGGATGGAAACGTCCTGATTCAGACACCGGGGAAGTTCGGCTGCTACGTGTGAAGGAAAGCACCGCTCACCTTTGTTGTAAACGTTGGTGGGAACCTGGATGTTGCTCTGCTGCGTGTTCACTGGCAACTTGTTGAAATGTTCGTTCTCCTCAAGAGGAAACTCTCCGCCTAGATCCACGTAGTTCCCATCTTCGTCCACTGTGTTGATCATCATGGAGTTGTAGTAATCAAACTGGGAAAGGCGGGAAATGGAAATGAAGAGGGTAATTAGGGTTTTGCGAGTCCCTGCCAGTTAAATCATCCATTGATTGTGTACCAATCAGGAAAAAAAATCTGAAAGGTTGTTTATTGGTACGATTGAGGCACATCAGAAACTACCACCATGAAGCGGAACCTTCACTACCTCTGAACCTTTCCTTGATGGGTACACTATTTTGCAGATTTATTATACGTTAGACATGAACACAGACAGCACTGGTACTGAACTGTACTTAAGTTGTGATATATGGCTGCAAGAATATATGATGGATTCAAAAATATTACTTGTTTAGAGCATGATCTGGACACCAGATCTAGAAATAACAGGCCGGGCTAAATATGCAACATTAAAATAACGTTCATATGTCAAGATGGTGCTCCAGTCTGCCAGATCTAGTTAATATTAGCCACATTACCTGAAATAATAATCTAATGGCAATATGAATATTTTACAACGTGTTTATTAATGGTAGCACTTACTTCAGAGGATGGACCACCAGAACCTCTGTTACATCTACATGTTTACATCACTACTGTCATTCAAAAAGACAAAAATATAATCCAAAACGCTTTGACTGGATGTTTTCCCAGCAGACAAACAAGCGTTGGTTATTTAGATCATGTTTTTAAATTTGCACAGTCTGCAATATAAGGATTTTCACTTTTTTTTTTTTTTCTTTCACTTAAAAATCTCTACAGAGGGAAATAAAATTAATGAAAGCTCAAACGTCCCAGCTTTTTGCTGGCCCTTAAATGCAGCATACGGCGGTGAGTCCTTGAGGAGCTGAGAGGGAAATTGTTTTTCAGCAGTTAAAATTTACTCCACTCACTTCACATAGAGTATTTCTCCTGATAGATGCCCCATTGTGGCACAAATCACAACCAGGGGGCATCTACTTCGGCGCCCACAGTTCCAAGAATTGCTTTCATAGGCTCCACGGTGGAGCTCCACAACTGGCCTCATCTTCTGCATTTGAGGCCAATTTTTTTTGTTAAACCGCAAGGCACCATGTTGGCGCTAAGCTAAGCTTCAGATCGTTCCAGACCAACCTCGGTAAGCCATCTAAGTACAAAATCCAGCTACAGTTAGCTGTTAGCTGCCATTGAAAGAGGTCAAATGACTTCCCGCAATCGGCTTTACTGCTAAATTCTTAAGAAATTTTTGTCTATGGTTAAAAAAAAAGCACAGCTGTCATGGATGTAAAATCGATCTATAAGACCAAAACACTTTTTTGAACCAGGCTGTAATTATGTTTAATTATACATGGGAGTTGGTGGGGATTGGCTCTGTTTCTGAGGCAGCACCTGGTGGTCAGTCAGGGAACTGCAACAAAAATCTACTTCCTCCACAGCATCAGTCTGTGGAGTAGGATGGTTGCTGCTTGTTAGTAACGTGTTTCAACTTCGTTTTGACACAAAGGTGATTAAAAAGGTTAATGGAGCTCCAAAACCTACATATGCAGCACATATATCAGCATATATCATCTTAAACTGATAATAGTTTAAACTCGAAGTACTACATCTACATCTAATTTTCTAAGTGCTGACACTGTCTCTGTGCCACATTATTTAATTCCGGATGAAGCTTTGGTGTTGCGTCAACCCACTTTCCTCATAGAGTAAGTGATACTTGGTCTGATCTAATTTCCAGAGTCAACTGAAGCTTTAAAGCTCAAATCCTTTTACAGATTCAGCAGCAAACTGGCCGGCTGTTATCTCCGATCCACACACATTCAGACGGCGCTGTTGCTGATGAAGCTGATGAAATGCAGATATAATAATATCCCGTATCGCAGCAGGTTGCTCCGTCAAGACAAAACGCAGGTACTGACCTCCAGCGAAGCGTTGTATTCATGGTACAGATCAGAATCCTCTGCAGACTCTGCTAACCTCTGACGCAATGGAAATAAAATTTAAAAAAAAGGAAACAAGCAAAGGAGGATTGTCAGGGGTTGTGAAAAAATCCAAAAGAAAATCAAGGAATGTACTAACACACACACATCCATGTCCTCTTACAGTCACTACTGTGGACAGTTTAAGATAAGATGTTTCTGGACTCTAACAGGGATACTGGACCGTAGGAGAGTACTGACAAAGAAGACGCAGGCATAGAAAGAACATTTAAACTGAAGAAAAAAGGTCAAGCTGGGACCAGTAACCCCTGAGCTGTAGGGTTGGGAATCGAGAACAGGTTCCTGTAGAGAACCGGTTCCTGTAGAGAACCGGTTCCTATAGAGAACAGGTTCCTGTAGAGAACAGGTTCCATGTGTTTCAATTCCATGGAATCGTTTGGCAGTTTATCCAGCGATTCTCTTATCGATTCCAACCAGCACGAATCTCACGTAATTTACGCAAGTTACGCACAGTCAGTTCCAGAAAGCACTTACGTGATTAAGTTACGTCGGTTTAGCACGCGCATTGCAGTTGTAAACAACAATGGCGCCCACCAGGTTCAAACGCTCCAAAGTTTGGCTTCACTTCACCAAAGAAAGATGGCAACAAGGCAACTAGCAGTCATTGTAAAGTGGAGATAACAGCGTCGGGAAAGAACACGGCTAACATGCAGAAACATTTGCGCACACAACATGCTAACGAGTGTCTTGTTTTTGACGCTTCGGACTGATGGATCTCAACCCAGCAGCAGTAGCCAAGCTAAGATCACCTCTGGTAACTCTGGTTAGTAGCTATCCCGCTGCCTATGTGCTTCTTTGTAAAACACGCTATAATTAACGCTATGCTATTAAACGAATGCCTTCTGCATTACATTTAGAAGATGACCGTGACAAGAGAGAGAGTCTGGCTGGTTCAGAGGCTGGAAGACATGATTATTTAACTGCTAAAGAATTGTTAATTCTTCATAGTATTTGCAGATTTGTACTATGCACTGTTCTGTTGTATTTGATAGTATTTATCTTTCTTTTTTTTTTTTTTTTTGAGTGCTTAGTGAGCTCATATATCCTTTTAAAAGGGAGATTTTTTTAATTTCTATCAGGAAAAATCTGTTAGTAAAATGTTACACATTCCTGTGTATTTGCACAGTTACATATTACAACAGTTAACACGTTATCCAGGCTTTGGGCCTCTTTTGACCTCGCTGTTGAGTTTGTAAGGTCGTGACTTCTAAGTAAAAAAAAAATAATGTTAATAAAACTGGTCTACTTTTTCCCAAAATTAGAATCGATAAGAGAATCGATAAAGAATCGAATCGTTAAACAGTATCGATAATGGAATCGGAAAAATCGTATCAATTCCCTTCCCTACTGAGCTGTGAGAGCAAACGTGAACTTCTCATTAAAGGCTGATCGGGTCGTGTCCTCACCTTCACAGACTTCATCTTACTTCCCAACATTCGTTCGATCTCATCAGAGTAGTCCTTCACCAGGTCGTCTCCTTCCAGCTCCACGATCTTAATGATGGACTCCACGTCCTTCAGTTTCTGAGGAAACAAATTCAGGCGTCAGTGTTGAGCGGGAAACCTCAAGGACACCAGAACTTTGCACCCCTGTGCTACCTGGGTCAAAGAGGAGAAGCTGGTTCCCTGGTCAGGCGTCCAAATGGACCCAAAACTGAATCAGCCAGTATGAACCCCTCACAGATCTGAAGTGTTTCAGATCGTCAAAGAGATTTTAATATCGGACCAAGATAACCAGAGTAACGACAAGCAGTTTTTATGCAGCTGTTGCTACTAAAGGAGGCACATTCAGACCTGAAACATGTAAACGTGACAAAGAAACCCGTAATACTGTAATCTGCAAATACTTTCCCAGCACAGACTCTGTTATTTTTTCCTCTACAAAACTATATTTAAACTATATTCAAATGTAACCATTGCTGGTAATGCCCACTGGGAGATCCCAGTGGGCATTTTTTTAATTTTTCCTTCTTTTTTTTTTTTTTTTTATTTAAAGTTGCCGCGCCAGTGTTTTCTCATCACACTGCTGAGACTGTGTTTTTTAACAAGGAGGATATTTAAGGTAATCGGGTCACTTTGTGGATCAAGAAGCTCAGTGTGGATTAGCCACCCTAATGTGAGGAAGGACGGCCTAGTCTGGTTATTTACTCTCAGAAATGCTCGATTAAGTCATTAACTCATTCCAGTTTGTGCAAACAGCCCAAAATAACTGAAGCAAACGGCCAAACGCTGCAACCTCTGCTGCAGATGTGACTGTCCTCAGCCCAGATGTGCATCCATTCATGTGGACTGGGTTAGAAACCTCAGGATGGGTGGTCTATCACTGGGTTGGGTCTGAGGTTCTGCCTTGTGTTTTATTGTAATTTGGTAGTGCCAGGAAAGGTTTTCTTTTTTTGTTTGTTATTTTTTTATTTTTAAATTGAAGTCCTGTAAATGAAAACAGAGATATTCAGTGTGTCATATGAAAGTTTTGGTACCATTTGTATCATTTAGGCACCAAGAATCTGATTTCCTTATTTATTTGAAAGAAACATATAAAGGTGCAAGTGACACAACGTTAAATAACATAGAGAAACCTTACATTCAGAGATTTTCACAGTGTTAAAACTGACCCAGTGACCCTGGTGGTATCAGGTTTAAAAGACCTGCAATCTTATAAACGAACACATATTTTTACAATTGTTTTTGATCTTGTCATGGAAAAATGTTATTATTCAACATAGAGCACCTAATACTTTTGGTCAGGACTGTTCCCATTCAAGTTTATTTGACCACTATACTAATACAGCTTTACCTCTTGAAGTTCTTGAAGTAGTTTCGTAACCTGAAACTTTCTTAAGTAGAGACGCGTTTTCCATGTAAATGCTCTAATCCGTTCCAACCCCCCCAAAATTCAAACATAATTTTTTGTAATAAATTATAAATAATACATGAAATGTCATAAAAACCTGTAAGAAATACATGTTAGAACTAGAAAAGCACTCAGAGAGCGCAGACTTCCACTAAACGCAACAATTATCGAAAATTTTGAAAGTGATCCAGAATCCAGGATTTCTTCCGGATCACACCCAAAATGAAATCAGTTCTTCTTTTTCACATTTCTGACAACTCCTGAAAATGTCATCAAAATCCATCAACCAGAACTTTATAAGTTATCTTGAACGCAGACAGACAGATAAACAAAAACATAACCTCCTTGGCGGAGGTAAAAATTGTTTGTTTATCTTGGTTGCTGGGTTACGCTCATACAGACAACTAACCCTAACCCTCCTAGCCAATGGGATGCCCGGAAGCTCGGACGCACCGCTTTCAAACCGAGATACAGAGCCGACAGCTATGTTTACGTTCAGTAAACTCTGGGAGCTGCGAGTAGCAGCGCTACTGTATTTCTGCCTTTCGTTTCCTGAAATTTCTTTTGTAACAAGAGGCAATATTTTCCCGTTAAGGCGTTTCATAACCAGAAAATTTCATATGTAGAGATGTTCGTAAATAGAGGTACCACTGTATGACTTTGATCCAAGTAAACTACAATAGACGACACGACTTTCAATGTCAGTGGATCATTTTGCTTTTCACACTTGCTGTTTTTTTGTGTGGAGTCTAGAAGTTGCTCTGGCGTTCACACTATGTGACTCTTCGCTGTCACACACCAAATGATCTGACAGCACCTGTGGCGGTTCTGGGGAGGGGCCAACAGGGGCCAGTGCCCCTGTAGCACTGATTCCGGACCCCCCTGTGGCCCCCTCTCCGAACGTAGATTATACAGTAGCGCTGAGTCGCCGACGTCGAAGGTGGAACTAAAGTGCGTGGCTTAACATTCTAGTCGGACCCTTAAGTGCGCTGCACCACTGAAAAAAACGAGCGCAAACATATGAAGCAGTGCAAAAATTACCACAACGACGAACGATCTTACACTGTCAAGGTACACTGTCTCTTATCAGCACTTAATTCAGTAATACTGTGACAATTAAACTGTTTTTCATCGTAACTGTAACGTTATGACTGCAATGGTTCAACAAGTTTTATGAAAATAAAAAGTCAAATAAGATTTTTGCCGCGGGTTTAATGTGCCCTCTCTATCAAAACCCCTGGCCCCAGCCAGGCCCCCTCAGTGAAACTGGTCTAGAACTGCCCCTGGACAGCACAGTCAACCGGTTGGGCCGACAGTGGAAGCCTGATCTGTGCGATGATCCGATGCTTCTGCTTTTTCACTATTGCCCCTTCATTGAATTTGACCTCACAGTGACCTCAAGCCATGTCCTGTTGTGGAGTCACTCATAGCTCCAGAACTTCAGAGGGCTATGTAGCCAACCCGCCTGCTATCTGAGAGACTTCAGTGATGTGTCACTGAGCCTCTTTGATGCGTCTCTGAACGCGAGCATCAACCACTGGCTCACTCAACTTGGCTCTGAGGGGTTTTTGTCCGTGAGTTTGATGTCTTGTAAAGCAGGTTGAAAACTGAGTATTGTGAAGGTGCCTTAAGAGAATTGGAGAACGTTAATCCAAATACCCGTTAGTCTACATTACATGATCTCACATTGACACCACGATGGAATATTAATGGAGAAGCAGAGCTTCAACTGTTCAGACTAAATGCTCTAAACCCTACTTCCTTTTGGCTCAGTTTGTTTTGGAGTTATGTCGCTGATCTCACTTGACAACCTGTGGTTTTAGTTTTAGTTTTGCCTTGTCTTTATTGTCTGTTACTTCCAGGTCAAATCCTGGGCTGGAGACTGTTGTAGCATCTGTAGAGCGCACAGACCAGTTTCAGTCCAGTTGAACGTAGCTTGACTTGCTACTGGATTATCTGGGTGACTTCGTCAAATGATGAGAAGTAAGACTGAAGCTTTTACATGCAATTTAAAATGACACTTCCTACTGGACTGATGCATTCTTTATTAATGCTAATGAATTCACAGGAGGACAAACAAACATAACCACTAGTTATTATGGGATGGTAGGGTGTGAATCTTTTACTTACAAAACGATCCGATTCAAATCTCGATTCACAGGCTACTATCCGATTCAGGGACGATTCATAAAAAATAGTAAATGATTCGACTCGGTACGATTCAATATGGTTCGGTTCATGTCAATTCAATAAAATTGACAATTTAACCCCGAACTACTTATTTTGCTTTATTACTAAGAAGAAAAAGAAACACAAATTTAATTTCAAAATAGTGTTCTTTTGTTTATTTAATGTCCAAGAGACAGAACACCAGGCCTACTGAACATAAATTCAGACATTAACTTAAGCCTTTACAATATACCTGGGGGGATAATTGACATTACATAATGAAACGCAAAACTCACAATCTGGTGTGCCTCACTTCACAGGTTTGCAAAACTCTGCTCATACTTAAAATCCAATTCTTACTTTCCCATAACAGAAAATAAAAGATAAAGATGGCACAAAATATAATTATTCCTGCTAATGTGAGAATACACTGAGCATAAAGCTGAGGTTAGATATCACAAATAAAAGTAGTTGTTATGAAACAATTAAGTTGCCTATTAAAGGCAAAAAATCAGAATGACTTCAACAGTAAAACATCACTGGCAACAAGATACATGGATCCAAAACTTTAGTAAGCAGTTATAGAAAATAGCATGTTAAATTCAACATGTCTTTTTGATGCCTGTAACTCTGAACATTAGCTTTTCTTAATTTTTTTTTTAATCACAAAAAAGCTCTAAACACGTAATAACTAATACTTCAGACATGAAAATCCCTCACCTTTCGGCGAAATTCGCCATTTTGAAGTCAAAAATGGTGACCTACGTGTATCGTGTAGATCCGAGGAGTTTACTATTTTTTTGAGAGGGGGTGTCAGAGTCGGGAGATTTTTTTAAAATTTAATTATCATATAATTGCCCCAATAAGCAAACTGAGCACTTCAGAAATCGGCCCTTTAAATGACACTTGGACGGTCAGTAAATCCTGTCCAGAACCAATCAGGTCAGATTGTACTCGGAGGTTACGTTGCTAAGCGAGACTAGAAGCAGGAGATAGTGATGTCCACGCCGGGGACGAGGCAGAGGAGCCTACATTCACATTTCCTACCTATATTTACCAGTGGTGAGAAGCGCTGTATATTTTATCTGCGTTGTCTGACATGTTGCTAGCTGCTCTGACATGTTGCTAGCCGCTCTCTCAGCTACATAGCTGACGTCACGACTCTTACAGGTAAAACGTCAACACTGGAGTCTCGTGAGAGGCAACAATGGCAGGTCTGGGTCGCTGGACCTCAGGAAAACCGATTTATGGCCGTAAATATGGGATATCGGACCGTTCGTAGTGCATTTTTACCAATCCAGTTCTCCATTGACCGATGCACTCGGATCTCATACGTCACGGACCGATAACCGATTCAAATCGGTTTATCTCTACACGCCTATGGGATGGATTTAGTTTGTAGACATGTCGTTCTGACTCCACAAGGTTGCTGAAACTGCCAGCTGTCTCTGACAAACCTTGATCTCAGATTACTAGATCAATGTCTGAAATCAGAGCATGTCACAAATCCTAAAGAGGGCTTGGTCCACTTACCATGATCCCTGCCTGTGTTTCTGTTTCAGTGTCCTCCAAACACACAAAAACACACACCCATACAGTACCCTTTAATGCATAAGTGTGCATTAAAACTCACACAAACATTCCTGTTCACCGTTTTTTCTCAGTCTGCAGCCCAGACTGTGTCCCATCGAGGCATGAGGGCTCTCCTTCGCTCTTGTCTTCTCATCGAGAAAATTTGGTCAATTGCATTGAGAGACCAGCTGACCAGATCCATGGTTTAAAAATTAGAAGATTATGCAAAGCGGAGCTCCAAAAAAAGACAACAAGACAGGAGCAGCAGCAGGACAGATAAGGGTGGGGGTGGGGAAAGAAAGCGTCCACCTTCGCCGAGAGCAGGAAGAGAAGCTTGGCTCTTTGCTCATGCTCGCCTGTGATGTTAACTAACGCTATCTTATATTAATTTTGATTGAAACTGTCCATGCATCCATCCTAAATTCAGATGATGAAACAGAAAAATACATCTTTATTCACAGCCCAGAAGTCATGTTCACCAAAAGTGCTAAATAGCTCAGGTGACAGTTAGCTGTTGCTGGATGAGGCCCAGTTGTCATACCAGCTATCAGTCATTCAGTGAACTCCAATTTTATCTACTTCTGAAGTTCTGAAAACTGGAAGTGGCTGTGTTTGCAAGGTCGTATCTATCCAGCATCCCTTGCCACATCCACACAGGTAGTTCTCCACCTGTTTAGATGTGGTAAGTTGGTGTTCTTGGCTGTGTTATAATTAATCATAGTGTTTCTCTCTGCCAGAGTTACAGCATCTCTTTACGTCAGTCTATGACTGCGATTGTCACAAAAATAATAGAAATAACTGTTGTTGTCCAAAACACCCACTTGAAATCACTACTGTTCCATCACTGTTTGTTGCTGAACTGTAGGCCTGTTTGGAGGCACTCCAGAAGTCTTCAGTGGTGACATCCAGGTGCGTCGTTACATAGTAGGGAGATGTTTGCCATCTCAGGGAGCTCCCTCTACCACCTGGACCAGGCTTCACATACCTACTTCACATGTTTCTCCATGAAGAATGGACAGTAGTCCGGTATGAGCTGGGTCTAACTGAACATTGCCCAAATGTCTCCAATGATGGCAACAGTATTTTGTCAGAATCTCACGAGGACCCTGATGGCTGACTGTCCAAGGGTTGGGTCCAAGAGGAGCTGCTCATTGAGGTAGCGACCGTGGACGGTCCTTGCTATCGTGGTAGACAACGTGATGAGGGATAAACCATGACTTGCTGGAACCGTCCACCTCCTGTGCCCGGAGCCTGGTCACATATCCTTGAACAAGGAACTTTTGAATCTCAGCTTCACTGGTTTTAGCCCAGCTGGTACCTTCACCAGTTTGTGTTTTGTTGTAGAATATCAGCACGACTGCTTCTGCAGCAGTTTTCAACGGTGGCACATTCTTAACCCAGAGCAGTGGTGTGGAATTAGCAGAGTGTGTCACCGACCTTAATCCTCTCTGTCCATGCTTCCAGCATACTCCCTGCCTCTTGGTCCAGACAGGATCATACTGCCAGCTGTTAATTTCTAAATGGAAGTACGACAAGCTGCCGGTGACATTGCACATGTTAATCAAGGTTTTCTGGCACTGCCCTGAGAGCAGTTAGCCATCATGAGGTGGAATAGGCTGCCAGGCCATCTGGACCATGGAACGCCCTGTCAAGCACTTTATGAACAGCGCCAGGCCCACCTCTGGGGCCAAACATTATGGGGTCTTTGGCAGTGATAAGGTGGGGACAATCAAGACCAATTAAAAGCAGTACAAGTACTTTCCTAAAGTATTGCAGCTGGAGGCTTCTCAAGTGGCTTCTGAAGTGCAGTGACTGGACAGGATTACTCTTACAGGGTAAGTCCATTTGGTGTGAAAGTACCTTTAACTGTGTACTTTATTGAAGGTTCTAACCGGAGTCTACAGCCTTCAGTGACCTGCTCCTCGAGGCAGTCTATCAGTTGCTTAGGCAGCTGACTAAGGAGCCGGCTAACGTGGACAGTTGACATCGCTTGCATTACCTCAGGCCATTCCAAGGACATTGCTTTTCCCACCAGCTCAACACAAAGGGTATCACTCTGGAAGGGTTTGACATCTCTCCTGCCTTGAGATCAGGGGAGCTGGGAAGTGCTGCAGTCTCACTTTTTGCTAACTGATGGGGTTACCCATATTGCTTGCTACAGGGCCTGCATGGTGGAAGCGTAGGGTTCACCATAATGTCTGCAAGACTGGACAATTAGTCTGACTTCATCCAGAACCCAGTGATCCCTAAGTACTAGATACTTCTAACGTTCAAATGGTAAACTGTGGGGACTAAAAAGATGGTCCAGCTTTATTTTCAGCACGATGAAACTTCATTTTCATTTTCATTTTAATTTTCAGTGTGACAGTTCTTGGAGAAGATGCCTGGATGGCTGGAGCTGGAATCTATGAGTCCATGTCCATTATATAAGCGGCAATTTGAACACTCTCTGCTCTGCAACATAGCAGAGATTATGCTGCTAGGAAGGTTGGTGCGGTGTAGCTGTTTACCTTTGCTGAGTCACATGACCTACTGTCTCTATGACTTGGAGGGTAGGTTGCTCTATGATCATTATAGTAGCAGTAGGGGTTGGCACTGGTCCAGGCAGTGCCTGGTGGGAAAGAATGAGTCAACATGTAGCTCTCCTCCTGCCTTTAGCTGGATGACCTGAGACTGTAGGGCAGAGAAGCAGCGATATTAGCAGCAGCTTATATTGTTGCGGGGTGGGTGATCCCAGCTGGAGGGATAACGGCCACTGCAGGGAGATGCTGCTGGGGACTGGGGTGAAAAGCAAAGGGTAGACTTGGAAAGATACTGGCTGTGGTAGATCTGCTCCTGCTGGTGAATGGGACTCTATGCAATCAGTTCATTTCAGTTCAGTTTAGTTTCAACTTATTTGTATATTACCAGCTCGCAATGAAAGTTATCTCAATGTACTTTATGCAGAAAACAAATTCAATATAGTCCAAAGAAGGACAATCTAAATCAGTCCAATTCACTTTGATTCAGTTAATCCAGTTCATTCTGATGGAGTCCAGAAGAAGACATGGTCTTGACATTGGTGCAAAGCGGGTACTCTTGATGGAGCTTAGTGTCCCCTGGGATGACCACATCAAAGAGGTAATAGAAGAAGTGAGTTAAGAACCAGGAGCTGGTGGAGCAGAGCAGCAGAGCTGGCTGGAAGACGTACTAATTTAGGTATTATTGACTTGGATTTGTGTGCATTAACTGCACTTGGATTTCAAAAATCAGATACGAGTCCCCAGATTTTACCAAACTGACCCAAATGTAAGATGAGGCTTGTTTCTCTTTGAATACATCTGAAAATGTTGTGTAGACTTTTAAAGACCTAGACCAGGGGTCTTCAACTCCTGTTCTTGAAAGCAACAACCCTGCATGTCTTAGACCAGGGGTGTCAGACTCATTTTCACTGAGGGCCACATCAGCATCATGGTTGCCCTCGAAGGGCCAGATTGACAGCATGAATGTAACAAAATGCAATGTAAATCAAAATATATTAAACTACACCTTATTATATTGTTAAATAATGGATTCTGTATTTATTTCCATGTTTTCTGTCAAAATGCCGACGTAGATTATACTCTTTCACGACTGACACCGCCTCATAATACAAAAGACGTACTGTTTTTTTCACCGTGAGATACAAACTTGTATTCGTTTTTTCCGTCGTTCATGAAAACTGTCTTCCTTTACATCAATTTTTCTTTTCTTTGACATGTTGGGACTAGTTTGTAGAGGTTTTTCTCAAGTCCATCAGTTCTGAAAATCATCTTGAGTTCTTGCTCATGGTGATATACTGTTATCGTTGTGGGTAATGACGAAATGCATTATGGGAGATGTAGTTTATTGTCAATATGCGCTTTAAAGCGGCATAAGCTTATTTTAAGTCTTAAAATATTGGTTTAAAATTCAAGCCAATAATGCACAAGCTCTCAAGGGCCACATAAAATGACGTGGCGGGCCACATTTGGCCCGCAGGCCTTGTGTTTGACACATGTTTCCCTGCCTCAGCACACCTGATTCTAATATATGGATCATCATCAGCTTGTCATCTAGGTCTGCACAAGTCCGTTAACGACCCGTTCATGTGAATCATGATGATGAGATCCAGAGTCTTTTTCTCCCCGACACTATACAACAAAACGTTGGTGCTGTATGAGCAGAACAGTTTGTATGTGATGCCAACTTTTATTTTCACATATCTAGGAACCCCTTGCATTAGTGTCAGTTAACAGGTTGTTTTAATTCAGAAACCATTTGTGCTCAAAACTTTGCCCCTCCAAGTCCACCACTATTTTGAAATTTTCAAAAACCTGAAAATTATTCTCACATCTGCAGCAGTTCACATATCAGTACTCATGACCGTGTGGACCATTCACAGTAGCGAATGTCTTGTCTGACAACCTGAACTAAAACACAAAGCACAAGCATTTTATTTGGGCCATTTGTGTTTCTGAGTGCATCAAAATCTGAAGGTTGGGCTTGAAGGTACTCGCCACCTTGATTCGTTGGAATATCTTTCTTAATTATTTTTAAAAACTTTATTTACCTTCTGCAGCAACAGAGAGCCAGAGTATTTGGTTGTCAAGTCTCGAAGCTGAACGGAGAATACAGATGCCCACTGCTGCACGCTGAAAAAGAAGAAAGACAACAGATGAACATAAATGTCCCATACACAAATCTGATATATGGCCATATATGTACATATAGGTGACATATTTGCCAAAATATTTTATGATATATGTACATATATGTAATTGCAATATTTGATTTAAACTTATATTCTAAAATACATGTGCAAACTGTAGAANCCGAACGTAGATTATACAGTAGCGCTGAGTCGCCGACGTCGAAGGTGGAACTAAAGTGCGTGGCTTAACATTCTAGTCGGACCCTTAAGTGCGCTGCACCACTGAAAAAAAACGAGCGCGAACATATGAAGCAGTGCAAAAATTACCACAACGACGAACGATCTTACACTGTCAAGGTACACTGTCTCTTATCAGCACTTAATTCAGTAATACTGTGACAATTAAACTGTTTTTCATCGTAACTGTAACGTTATGACTGCAATGGTTCAACAAGTTTTATGAAAATAAAAAGTCAAATAAGATTTTTGCCGCGGGTTTAATGTGCCCTCTCTATCAAAACCCCTGGCCCCAGCCAGGCCCCCTCAGTGAAACTGGTCTAGAACTGCCCCTGGACAGCACAGTCAACCGGTTGGGCCGACAGTGGAAGCCTGATCTGTGCGATGATCCGATGCTTCTGCTTTTTCACTATTGCCCCTTCATTGAATTTGACCTCACAGTGACCTCAAGCCATGTCCTGTTGTGGAGTCACTCATAGCTCCAGAACTTCAGAGGGCTATGTAGCCAACCCGCCTGCTATCTGAGAGACTTCAGTGATGTGTCACTGAGCCTCTTTGATGCGTCTCTGAACGCGAGCATCAACCACTGGCTCACTCAACTTGGCTCTGAGGGGTTTTTGTCCGTGAGTTTGATGTCTTGTAAAGCAGGTTGAAAACTGAGTATTGTGAAGGTGCCTTAAGAGAATTGGAGAACGTTAATCCAAATACCCGTTAGTCTACATTACATGATCTCACATTGACACCACGATGGAATATTAATGGAGAAGCAGAGCTTCAACTGTTCAGACTAAATGCTCTAAACCCTACTTCCTTTTGGCTCAGTTTGTTTTGGAGTTATGTCGCTGATCTCACTTGACAACCTGTGGTTTTAGTTTTAGTTTTGCCTTGTCTTTATTGTCTGTTACTTCCAGGTCAAATCCTGGGCTGGAGACTGTTGTAGCATCTGTAGAGCGCACAGACCAGTTTCAGTCCAGTTGAACGTAGCTTGACTTGCTACTGGATTATCTGGGTGACTTCGTCAAATGATGAGAAGTAAGACTGAAGCTTTTACATGCAATTTAAAATGACACTTCCTACTGGACTGATGCATTCTTTATTAATGCTAATGAATTCACAGGAGGACAAACAAACATAACCACTAGTTATTATGGGATGGTAGGGTGTGAATCTTTTACTTACAAAACGATCCGATTCAAATCTCGATTCACAGGCTACGATCCGATTCAGGGACGATTCATAAAAAATAGTAAATGATTCGACTCGGTACGATTCAATATGGTTCGGTTCATGTCAATTCAATAAAAATTGACAATTTAACCCCGACTACTTATTTTGCTTTATTACTAAGAAGAAAAAGAGAAACACAAATTTAATTTCAAAATAGTGTTCTTTTGTTTATTTAATGTCCAAGAGACAGAACACCAGGCCTACTGAACATAAATTCAGACATTAACTTAAGCCTTTACAATATACCTGGGGGGATAATTGACATTACATAATGAAACGCAAAACTCACAATCTGGTGTGCCTCACTTCACAGGTTTGCAAAACTCTGCTCATACTTAAAATCCAATTCTTACTTTCCCATAACAGAAAATAAAAGATAAAGATGGCACAAAATATAATTATTCCTGCTAATGTGAGAATACACTGAGCATAAAGCTGAGGTTAGATATCACAAATAAAAGTAGTTGTTATGAAACAATTAAGTTGCCTATTAAAGGCAAAAAATCAGAATGACTTCAACAGTAAAAACATCACTGGCAACAAGATACATGGATCCAAAACTTTAGTAAGCAGTTATAGAAAATAGCATGTTAAATTCAACATGTCTTTTTGATGCCTGTAACTCTGAACATTAGCTTTTCTTAATTTTTTTTTTAATCACAAAAAAGCTCTAAACACGTAATAACTAATACTTCAGACATGAAAATCCCTCACCTTTCGGCGAAATTCGCCATTTTGAAGTCAAAAATGGTGACCTACGTGTATCGTGTAGATCCGAGGAGTTTACTATTTTTTTGAGAGGGGGTGTCAGAGTCGGGAGATTTTTTTTAATTTAATTATCATATAATTGCCCCAATAAGCAAACTGAGCACTTCAGAAATCGGCCCTTTAAATGACACTTGGACGGTCAGTAAATCCTGTCCAGAACCAATCAGGTCAGATTGTACTCGGAGGTTACGTTGCTAAGCGAGACTAGAAGCAGGAGATAGTGATGTCCACGCCGGGGACGAGGCAGAGGAGCCTACATTCACATTTCCTACCTATATTTACCAGTGGTGAGAAGCGCTGTATATTTTATCTGCGTTGTCTGACATGTTGCTAGCTGCTCTGACATGTTGCTAGCCGCTCTCTCAGCTACATAGCTGACGTCACGACTCTTACAGGTAAAACGTCAACACTGGAGTCTCGTGAGAGGCAACAATGGCAGGTCTGGGTCGCTGGACCTCAGGAAAAAACCGATTTATGGCCGTAAATATGGGATATCGGACCGTTCGTAGTGCATTTTTACCAATCCAGTTCTCCATTGACCGATGCACTCGGATCTCATACGTCACGGACCGATAACCGATTCAAATCGGTTTATCTCTACACGCCTATGGGATGGATTTAGTTTGTAGACATGTCGTTCTGACTCCACAAGGTTGCTGAAACTGCCAGCTGTCTCTGACAAACCTTGATCTCAGATTACTAGATCAATGTCTGAAATCAGAGCATGTCACAAATCCTAAAGAGGGCTTGGTCCACTTACCATGATCCCTGCCTGTGTTTCTGTTTCAGTGTCCTCCAAACACACAAAAACACACACCCATACAGTACCCTTTAATGCATAAGTGTGCATTAAAACTCACACAAACATTCCTGTTCACCGTTTTTCTCAGTCTGCAGCCCAGACTGTGTCCCATCGAGGCATGAGGGCTCTCCTTCGCTCTTGTCTTCTCATCGAGAAAATTTGGTCAATTGCATTGAGAGACCAGCTGACCAGATCCATGGTTTAAAAATTAGAAGATTATGCAAAGCGGAGCTCCAAAAAAAGACAACAAGACAGGAGCAGCAGCAGGACAGATAAGGGTGGGGGTGGGGAAAGAAAGCGTCCACCTTCGCCGAGAGCAGGAAGAGAAGCTTGGCTCTTTGCTCATGCTCGCCTGTGATGTTAACTAACGCTATCTTATATTAATTTTGATTGAAACTGTCCATGCATCCATCCTAAATTCAGATGATGAAACAGAAAAATACATCTTTATTCACAGCCCAGAAGTCATGTTCACCAAAAGTGCTAAATAGCTCAGGTGACAGTTAGCTGTTGCTGGATGAGGCCCAGTTGTCATACCAGCTATCAGTCATTCAGTGAACTCCAATTTTATCTACTTCTGAAGTTCTGAAAACTGGAAGTGGCTGTGTTTTTGCAAGGTCGTATCTATCCAGCATCCCTTGCCACATCCACACAGGTAGTTCTCCACCTGTTTAGATGTGGTAAGTTGGTGTTCTTGGCTGTGTTATAATTAATCATAGTGTTTCTCTCTGCCAGAGTTACAGCATCTCTTTACGTCAGTCTATGACTGCGATTGTCACAAAAAATAATAGAAATAACTGTTGTTGTCCAAAACAAACCCACTTGAAATCACTACTGTTCCATCACTGTTTGTTGCTGAACTGTAGGCCTGTTTGGAGGCACTCCAGAAGTCTTCAGTGGTGACATCCAGGTGCGTCGTTACATAGTAGGGAGATGTTTGCCATCTCAGGGAGCTCCCTCTACCACCTGGACCAGGCTTCACATACCTACTTCACATGTTTCTCCATGAAGAATGGACAGTAGTCCGGTATGAGCTGGGTCTAACTGAACATTGCCCAAATGTCTCCAATGATGGCAACAGTATTTTGTCAGAATCTCACGAGGACCCTGATGGCTGACTGTCCAAGGGTTGGGTCCAAGAGGAGCTGCTCATTGAGGTAGCGACCGTGGACGGTCCTTGCTATCGTGGTAGACAACGTGATGAGGGATAAACCATGACTTGCTGGAACCGTCCACCTCCTGTGCCCGGAGCCTGGTCACATATCCTTGAACAAGGAACTTTTGAATCTCAGCTTCACTGGTTTTAGCCCAGCTGGTACCTTCACCAGTTTGTGTTTTGTAGAATATCAGCACGACTGCTTCTGCAGCAGTTTTCAACGGTGGCACATTCTTAACCCAGAGCAGTGGTGTGGAATTAGCAGAGTGTGTCACCGACCTTAATCCTCTCTGTCCATGCTTCCAGCATACTCCCTGCCTCTTGGTCCAGACAGGATCATACTGCCAGCTGTTAATTTCTAAATGGAAGTACGACAAGCTGCCGGTGACATTGCACATGTTAATCAAGGTTTTCTGGCACTGCCCTGAGAGCAGTTAGCCATCATGAGGTGGAATAGGCTGCCAGGCCATCTGGACCATGGAACGCCCTGTCAAGCACTTTATGAACAGCGCCAGGCCCCACCTCTGGGGCCAAAACATTATGGGGTCTTTGGCAGTGATAAGGTGGGGACAATCAAGACCAATTAAAAGCAGTACAAGTACTTTCCTAAAGTATTGCAGCTGGAGGCTTCTCAAGTGGCTTCTGAAGTGCAGTGACTGGACAGGATTACTCTTACAGGGTAAGTCCATTTGGTGTGAAAGTACCTTTAACTGTGTACTTTATTGAAGGTTCTAACCGGAGTCTACAGCCTTCAGTGACCTGCTCCTCGAGGCAGTCTATCAGTTGTGCTTAGGCAGCTGACTAAGGAGCCGGCTAACGTGGACAGTTGACATCGCTTGCATTACCTCAGGCCATTCCAAGGACATTGCTTTTCCCACCAGCTCAACACAAAGGGTATCACTCTGGAAGGGTTTGACATCTCCTGCCTTGAGATCAGGGGAGCTGGGAAGTGCTGCAGTCTCACTTTTTGCTAACTGATGGGGTTACCCATATTGCTGCTACAGGGCCTGCATGGTGGAAGCGTAGGGTTCACCATAATGTCTGCAAGACTGGACAATTAGTCTGACTTCATCCAGAACCCAGTGATCCCTAAGTACTAGATACTTCTAACGTTCAAATGGTAAACTGTGGGGACTAAAAAGATGGTCCAGCTTTATTTTCAGCACGATGAAACTTCATTTTCATTTTCATTTTAATTTTCAGTGTGACAGTTCTTGGAGAAGATGCCTGGATGGCTGGAGCTGGAATCTATGAGTCCATGTCCATTATATAAGCGGCAATTTGAACACTCTCTGCTCTGCAACATAGCAGAGATTATGCTGCTAGGAAGGTTGGTGCGGTGTAGCTGTTTTACCTTTGCTTGAGTCACATGACCTACTGTCTCTATGACTTGGAGGGTAGGTTGCTCTATGATCATTATAGTAGCAGTAGGGGTTGGCACTGGTCCAGGCAGTGCCTGGTGGGAAAGAATGAGTCAACATGTAGCTCTCCTGCCTTTAGCTGGATGACCTGAGACTGTAGGGCAGAGAAGCAGCGATATTAGCAGCAGCAGCTTATATTGTTGCGGGGTGGGTGATCCCAGCTGGAGGGATAACGGCCACTGCAGGGAGATGCTGCTGCTGGGGACTGGGGTGAAAAGCAAAGGGTAGACTTGGAAAGATACTGGCTGTAGTAGATCTGCTCCTGCTGGTGAATGGGACTCTATGCAATCAGTTCATTTCAGTTCAGTTTAGTTTCAACTTATTTGTATATTACCAGCTCGCAATGAAAGTTATCTCAATGTACTTTATGCAGAAAACAAATTCAATATAGTCCAAAGAAGGACAATCTAAATCAGTCCAATTCACTTTGATTCAGTTAATCCAGTTCATTCTGATGGAGTCCAGAAGAAGACATGGTCTTGACATTGGTGCAAAGCGGGTACTCTTGATGGAGCTTAGTGTCCCCTGGGATGACCACATCAAAGAGGTAATAGAAGAAGTGAGTTAAGAACCAGGAGCTGGTGGAGCAGAGCAGCAGAGCTGGCTGGAAGACGTACTAATTTAGGTATTATTGACTTGGATTTGTGTGCATTAACTGCACTTGGATTTCAAAAATCAGATACGAGTCCCCAGATTTTACCAAACTGACCCAAATGTAAGATGAGGCTTGTTTCTCTTTGAATACATCTGAAAATGTTGTGTAGACTTTTAAAGACCTAGACCAGGGGTCTTCAACTCCTGTTCTTGAAAGCAACAACCCTGCATGTCTTAGACCAGGGGTGTCAGACTCATTTTCACTGAGGGCCACATCAGCATCATGGTTGCCCTCGAAGGGCCAGATTGACAGCATGAATGTAACAAAATGCAATGTAAATCAAAATATATTAAACTACACCTTATTATATTGTTAAATAATGGATTCTGTATTTATTTCCATGTTTTCTGTCAAAATGCCGACGTAGATTATACTCTTTCACGACTGACACCGCCTCATAATACAAAAGACGTACTGTTTTTTTCACCGTGAGATACAAACTTGTATTCGTTTTTCCGTCGTTCATGAAACTGTCTTCCTTTTACATCAATTTTTCTTTTCTTTGACATGTTGGGACTAGTTTGTAGAGGTTTTTCTCAAGTCCATCAGTTCTGAAAATCATCTTGAGTTCTTGCTCATGGTGATATACTGTTATCGTTGTGGGTAATGACGAAATGCATTATGGGAGATGTAGTTTATTGTCAATATGCGCTTTAAAGCGGCATAAGCTTATTTTAAGTCTTAAAATATTGGTTTAAAATTCAAGCCAATAATGCACAAGCTCTCAAGGGCCACATAAAATGACGTGGCGGGCCACATTTGGCCCGCAGGCCTTGTGTTTGACACATGTTTCCCTGCCTCAGCACACCTGATTCTAATATATGGATCATCATCAGCTTGTCATCTAGGTCTGCACAAGTCCGTTAACGACCCGTTCATGTGAATCATGATGATGAGATCCAGAGTCTTTTTCTCCCCGACACTATACAACAAAACGTTGGTGCTGTATGAGCAGAACAGTTTGTATGTGATGCCAACTTTTATTTTCACATATCTAGGAACCCCTTGCATTAGTGTCAGTTAACAGGTTGTTTTAATTCAGAAACCATTTGTGCTCAAAACTTTGCCCCTCCAAGTCCACCACTATTTTGAAATTTTCAAAAACCTGAAAATTATTCTCACATCTGCAGCAGTTCACATATCAGTACTCATGACCGTGTGGACCATTCACAGTAGCGAATGTCTTGTCTGACAACCTGAACTAAAACACAAAGCACAAGCATTTTATTTGGGCCATTTGTGTTTCTGAGTGCATCAAAATCTGAAGGTTGGGCTTGAAGGTACTCGCCACCTTGATTCGTTGGAATATCTTTCTTAATTATTTTTAAACTTTATTTACCTTCTGCAGCAACAGAGAGCCAGAGTATTTGGTTGTCAAGTCTCGAAGCTGAACGGAGAATACAGATGCCCACTGCTGCACGCTGAAAAAGAAGAAAGACAACAGATGAACATAAATGTCCCATACACAAATCTGATATATGGCCATATATGTACATATAGGTGACATATTTGCCAAAATATTTTATGATATATGTACATATATGTAATTGCAATATTTGATTTAAACTTATATTCTAAAATACATGTGCAAACATGTAGAACAGGTATTTGCTTTTAAAATATATTTTGAAAATATATGGTAAAGTAAGTGGTCTAGATATTTGTATTTGACATATATTCCAAAATAATTGTTGGAATATGTAGTTTAGATATTTGTTCTTTACATATATGTCAGAATAAATGTGCAAATATGTAGTCTAGATATTTGTTTAGAACATATATTTCAGAATAATTGTTAAAATTTGTTGACTAGATATTTTTGATGGCTTATTTTTATATACAAGTCAAATACATATAATGAGCAATATATTGCTATTTCATATACCAACATTGATGCTATACTAATATATGTGACATATATGTTTGGAAAATATATGTGCTGAATATGCCATACATATATGTGCCACATATATTTTCCATATATAAAAGGGGCCATTTTTGTAATATTTTTTAAAATATATGTTCCAAATATGTACCAATATATGTTCACATATGTGAAAGACATATATGGACACCGATATTATATATGTTATTTAAATATATGGCCATATATCAGATTTGTGTATGGGGTAACAGTGTTACTCATGAGTACTGGGGTGGTACTGAAGGGTACCACCCCAGGGAGAGGCATCAACAAGCTTCAACAAGCTGCAGGAATAAAGCTACCGATATCAATGGTGCTCCAATACCAAATGGTACCTGACTTTAGGGAAAAAAATAAAAATGTTGATGTAATGTGATCCAGAGGCTCGTCCACATTGCAAAATACAACGTATTGAGCTTGTAATAGTGATTATTGAGCAAATTCTTGAGCAAACTGCTAAAACATGGTCGGTTGGGTGTCATGTCATTCTGTGGCTCAAAGTTGTGACTTCTGAAGCAAAAAGGAAAACAGGATTAATCAAAGGCTGCAAATGATCAACATGTCTGTTCGTTTGCATCCGTGCTCTGATTTGTGATTGTCACGGCAGACCCCTTTGATAACTGTTGAAACGACTAAGTTGAACCTGCGTTTGTGGGACAGCACAGCTTTAAGAAACTCACTCATGAACCTGGATACACATGTCTGCAGCGTTTTATGATCTGTGACAACACTGGCGGCTGATTTGCCTGAACTGGTAAATCTTTAAGCATAAAAGTCGTTTAGGAGTTGCTGATGGTTAAACATAAATATACAGTATATTCACATGTTCACATGGAGTATTTGTCGTATCTGTCAGAAAATACATTGTGAAGAGGAAAAAAACATGTAGTTGCATTGGGCCATAAGAGCAGGTGACAATAGCATCGTTTTGATGAGCCCCTTCCAGCAGCAGCTGTTCAAGGACCCATCTGTGGACTCGTTCCTCCAGCTCTGATCTTGTTCCTCCATCTGTGGACTTGTTCCTCCATCTGTGGACTCCTTCCTCCATGTGTGGACTCTTTCCTCCATCTATAGACTCGTTCCTCCATCTGTGGACTCTTTTCTCCATCTATAGACTCCTTCCTCCGTCTGTGGACTCATTCCTCCATCTGTGGACTCGTTCCTCCATCTGTGGACTCGTTCCTTCCATCTGTGGACTCATTCCTTCAATCTGTGGACTTGTTCCTCCGTCTGTGGACTCGTTCCTCCATGTGTGGACTCTTTCCTACATCTATAGACTCCTTCCTCCGTCTGTGGACTCATTCCTCCATCTGTGGACTCGTTCCTCCATCTGTGGACTCGTTCCTTCCATCTGTGGACTCATTCCTTCAATCTGTGGACTTGTTCCTCCATCTGTGGACTCGTTCCTCCATCTGTGGACTCGTTCCTTCCATCTGTGGACTCATTCCTTCAATCTGTGGACTTGTTCCTCCATCTGTGGACTCCTTCCTCCATGTGTGGACTCTTTCCTACATCTATAGACTCCTTCCTCCGTCTGTGGACTCATTCCTCCATCTGTGGACTCGTTCCTCCATCTGTGGACTCGTTCCTTCCATCTGTGGACTCATTCCTTCAATCTGTGGACTTGTTCCTCCGTCTGTGGACTCGTTCCTCCAGCTCTGATCTTGTTCCTCCATCTGTGGACTTGTTCCTCCATCTGTGGACTCCTTCCTCCATGTGTGGACTCTTTCCTACATCTATAGACTCCTTCCTCCGTCTGTGGACTCATTCCTCCATCTGTGGACTTGTTCCTTCATCTGTGGACTCATTCCTCCATCTGTGGACTCTTTCCTCCATCTATAGACTCGTTCCTCCATCTGTGGACTCCTTCCTCCATGTGTGGACTCTTTCCTCCATCTATAGACTCGTTCCTCCATCTGTGGACTCATTCCTCCATCTGTGGACTTGTTCCTCCATCTGTGGACTCATTCCTCCATCTGTGGACTCTTTCCTCCATCTATAGACTCGTTCTTCCGTCTGTGGACTCGTTCCTTCCATCTGTGGACTCGTTCCTCCAGCTGTGATCTCGTTCCTCCGTCTGTGGACTCGTTCCTCCGTCTGTGGACTCGTTCCTCCGTCTGTGGACTCGTTCCTCCGTCTGTGGACTCGTTCCTCCGTCTGTGGACTCGTTCCTCCGTCTGTGGACTCGTTCCTCCATCTGTGGACTCGTTCCTCCATCTGTGGACTCGTTCCTCCGTCTGTGGACTCGTTCCTCCATCTGTGGACTCATTCCTCCATCTGTGGACTCGTTCTTCCATCTGTGGACTCGTTCCCCCATCTGTGAACTTGTTCCTCCATCTGTGGACTCGTTCCTCCATCTATAGACTCGTTCTTCCGTCTGTGGACTCGTTCCTTCCATCTGTGGACTCGTTCCTCCAGCTGTGATCTCGTTCCTCCGTCTGTGGACTCGTTCCTCCGTCTGTGGACTCGTTCCTCCGTCTGTGGACTCGTTCTCCGTCTGTGGACTTCGTTCGTCTGTGGACTCGTTCCTCCATCTGTGGACTCGTTCCTCCATCTGTGGACTCGTTCCTCCATCTGTGGACTCGTTCCTCCATCTGTGGACTCGTTCTTCCATCTGTGGACTCGTTCCCCCATCTGTGAACTTGTTCCTCCATCTGTGGACTCGTTCCTCCGTCTGTGGACTCGTTCCTTTGTCTGTGGACTCATTCCTCCGTCTGTGGACCTGTTCCTCCATCTATGGACTCATTCCTCTTTCTGTGGACTTGTTCTTCCATCTGTAGACTCGTTCCTCCATCTATAGACTCGTTCCTCCATCTATAGACTCGTTCCTCCATCTGTGGACTCATTCCTCCATCTGTGGACTCTTTCCTCCATCTGTGGACTCCTTCTTCCATGTGTGGACTCTTTCCTCCATCTATAGACTCGTTCCTCCATCTGTGGACTCATTCCTCCATCTGTGGACTTGTTCCTCCATCTGTGGACTCATTCCTCCATCTGTGGACTCTTTCCTCCATCTATAGACTCGTTCTTCCATCTGTGGACTCGTTCCTCCAGCTGTGATCTCGTTCCTCCATCTGTGGACTCGTTCCTCCGTCTGTGGACTCGTTCCTCCATCTGTGGACTCGTTCCTCCATCTGTGGACTCGTTCCTCCATCTGTGGACTCTTTCCTCCATCTATAGACTCGTTCTTCCGTCTGTGGACTCGTTTCTTCCATCTGTGGACTCGTTCCTCCAGCTGTGATCTCATTCCTCCGTCTGTGGACTCGTCCCTCCGTCTGTGGACTTGTTCCTCCATCTGTGGACTCGCTCCTCCATCTGTGGTTTTCCTCCATCTCTGTCCATCTTTCAGTCCTGGTTCTCCTTCTCTGATTGGTTCATAGCTGTCAGAGGTTCCTCTGCTTTTCTTCAGTCTCTGACTAGGTTCTCATCACTCTAAAACTTTCTGCTGCTCCATTAATGTTTTCAGCTGCAGATTTGATCATCTTCAGTTTAAATTCTGCAGTATAGATTTTTCTTTTTGGTGTCATATTTGTGTTCTCTCAGTCTTTATGGTTTACTCTTGTCATTTTTCCAGTATGAGTGTTCAGTTGTCGTGAGTGTAGACGATGTCCTGAAGTCTCTTCATCATATAAGTCACAGGATCAGACAAACTACTAAAAAGCGTTTGGCCCGGAAAATACGGTATGCACGTAGCAGAAAAAAAAAAAAAACTATCCAGTGGCTTTTCAGGAATAATATGTCATTTACTCTTGTAAAAACATAAAATAGTGTTACATGAACTGCTTTGGGATTAATGTGTAGTCTAGTCAGAGTACTAAATATAGCGTAGTATTACTATCAACAGCTGACACAGAAACAGACATGATGGTCTCACTGATGTCACCATTCTGTCTCAGTGTATTACTTTATAAACCGCTAAGCTGAGTGGATGTAATGTATATTCGGCCTGTTGATTGCTTTGGTGATCGTGGCCGCTCGTTGCTATGACAACACCATGCTGACCAGTGTTGTGTTGCAGCAGGAAAAAAAAAAAAAACCCTTAAAAATGACACTGATGAAAGAGATTTAGATAATCTGTCCTTCATCTGAGTCCCGGCAGGGAACTGTCCGCTCAGCACAAACTCACTCGACAAGTTAGCGCAGCTCTCGTCGACTTGCTTCGTTGTCGCTGTTCGACACGGGAAAAAAGACGGTGACCAGGATTAAACCTCGTCTCCCAGCCGGTGGACTGTGAAGTAGGCGAAGCCCATGAGTGCCTTTCCTCAACACGAGCTGATGAATCGGTCCATCTGTTCTGGACATTAATCCTCACACAGACGCAGACGTACATGCGTACGTAGAAATACGCTGGAGTCTGTGATCAACATATTTTATCGAAGGAAGCAGCATTCAACATGACTTAACACACGCCTGGCTAACTGCATTATCTGTAGGCATGTGAAAGGAAAAATATATTTTTGTGTCCTGAAATGCCCTGAATTCAACTCTCTATATCAATTATGCTCATGTATTATCAATTATGCCCATGTATTACTGCTGATTATGCACCTTTTTTGGATCAGGACGTTCTCAGGCCAGAGGTGGAAACTCTGTGTCCTGAGAAAGTCCTGATTCAACTCTTTCATATCAATTCTGCACCTGCTTAGTATTTATCAACAAATGTAACTGGGGAGAGATGTTTGTTCGCATGGCACTTAGTTCCCGTGGGACCGAGTCCCATGGCAGGACGCCAGACAAAGTGTGTGAGCTTGCGGGGAGTGGATGGGCCCCTCCCTCCTTCCAAGCTCGAACGTTGTTAAAAGGCTATAAAGACGGGGAGCCCGGAAGTTCAGGTAGAGTCAGCTGCGGGTCTTCGTACGGACGCCCAGCCGGGTTAAAAGGCTAACTCTGCCAAGCTGTTCGGCTCTCCAGCTTTGTGTCGAGGTAAGAGTGATTATAAGGCCTAACCCTGATGAACTGTCAGTGATGCTATTTTTGTGGGGAATAAACTGGCACATTTATTCTAGCAAAAGAGCAATTATGTGTCTTCTATGTGCAATGTATACAAAATATTCACATATATTGTTCTAGCAAAAAAGCAAGTATGTGTGTTTCATTTTGTACAGCTGACCACTCTGGGCCTTGGTAAATTTTCTCACAAAACAGCATGTATCTAATTTAGCTGTGGTTTAAAACATATATTTCACTTTCTGTTAATCCTAACAATAAAAACAGAACCATTAAATTCATCAAAGGGGTCAGCTCTCTTCCATGAACGGAAGTGAACGAGGCTTCATGGCTAAAATAATAATTTACAACTGGATTGGGACAAAAGCAACAATTTCAGTGGGTTATTGGCACGGAATGAAAAAGTGACAATGTGTGTTTGTTCTTTTTCCAGCAGCAGCTATTCTGACTGGAGACTCAAATTCACAGCAGGATCTCTGACGTCAGAGCTCAAAGTTAATAAAATATGATAAATCTGAGGGGAATTTCTAATTCAACAACCATGTGAGTGGGCTCTGGACTGAGCCCTGATGAGCCCTGAGCTTCCATGGGGGCTGTATGAGGTAGTATAGTAGTTTGTAGTATTTTTGTAGTATTTCTCAGTCCACTAAAGCCACGTAATGTAAAAAAACATCTTATTTGTTTCAACCCTCTGCTGTAAAACCACAAGGAAAATTGAGAGAGAGAGAGAGAGAGAGAAATCTAGCCCCACTTTTTCTTTTTTTTTTTTATTTGGTTACCGCTCTATTGGCACCCATCTATTTTGTCCAATCTCATGAGCGCCCCTAAACAACCAGAAGTCCCATAAATAGACTGGAGTTACTATTCAACCAAAGGATTTTGAGTTTAATCCTCAGCTGTGCTGAAAGTTGAACACGATGTCACATGTCACAAAAAGGACACCGCACCCTCCCTCCCATGACGGACTTGGAGATAAGTGGCAAAAACAAAGCTCGCCAGCCGCCACTGCTGGACAAGAGCACTTTTCCAGGATCTCCCAGACATTATCAGCTGGGCGGCTCAAAGGAAGAACATTTTACTGCCACGTGAAGCCCCTGCTCCCGTCCATAACAGCTTACTGGAGGATGGCTACCCAAGCTACCAAGAGCCAAGATGGCTGCCTAAACGGCTGCGGTTTCCTCCCCTCCATCCCTGCCTCACAGAGGCAGCTGTAATGTTTTCAGTCTTATAGGATTCATTCAAGCCAAATTGACGAGTCATTTCTTGCATGTTATACTGTGCATTTGAACATAGGTTTAATTGTGACTATAGCGGAAGTGAACCTGAACGTATTTTATACAACTTCTTTACATAAAATAATGTCAATCAAACCAATTAATAACAGCACATTTCTGTAAATTAAGCATTATTATTCGCAATACAGCATTTACTTACCATATTTCTAGGTAATTTAATTGTTTTAAAATGTGAAAATGTTTCTAATTAAATGTTAAAAATAACCCAAATATAAGGCAAAATCTTACAACTACAAACTGTGTTTCTAATAATGAAAAAACAACTGTATTTTTATGAGAAAGTAATTTTCTGTTTTTTCACAGTATTATTCTGGCGCCTCAGCTGCCGGAAAATTACTGTTTTTATTACGTTTTGTTTTTTTACAGTGAAGACATTCAGTCTTCTCCAAGAAGGCTAAATCCAGTCAGGTGTTCTTGTTAAAGTTATTGTTTTTGTGAGTGCAGGGTGCATGTTTCTGGACCGTGTAATGATCCTGATGAATCAGTAACACTCTCTATAAATATGGGTTTTTCTGTTTGTCTTTGATTTTGAGGCAGGTGACAACGCTACGGGCCCAACTAGATCTCTGAGGTGCTCCCGTCTGCAGCTGGAGAAGCAAAAGGCGAACATTCATATCTCAGGCTGTTTCTTTTCATGCCCCGCCCCCTTTGGGACACGCCCCACCTTTACTCTCATTATTATTTAGTCAAATTTGAGTGCTGTGTTTGCAAACAGTCGTGAAAAATGTCATGCTTTTGTATCCAGATACACGCAGCATTTAAATTGTCCCATGATGACAGCACATACGTAGCCTGCTGTGACCCTAACGCTGAACGATTTGATGCTAGCAGCTGGCGTTTTAGCATTCAGGGACGGCGGTGGACCGCTATGGCGAACACACGTCAAACGTCCATGATGACTGAGATTCTTGGAGCGCTTTTCTTGTCTGTGTTGTGCAGTCTGGCTCTTTCAACCAGAATTGGAACAGCGCTGGATATCCAGATCCAAGTGGTCAGCTCTCCATATGGCAGGAGATGTGATTATCGCACAAAACTCTGCCCGAGAGATTAAAACCAGCAATAAAGACAAACATCTGGCTATACTCTCAGACCAATTAAGTTAACAACAATGGGTATTCCCCTACATGTCTGATGGATGCAGGAGATCTCGTAGTCCAGACGCTGCCATTAATCCTGTTCTCAGTATATTCTTGCTTCACAACTTCTGAAATACGTTTTTGTTAACACAGTTGTTATGTGATAAAGTCACGTTTTCTCACATTCTTTAATTTTGGCAGGTTACTTTACATTCCGGGTGTCAATTTTACTCAAAACAGATGCAGACCGGCCTCGACTTCACGGAGGAGCAGTGATCTCGGGACCTTTGGATGACTCGTGCAACTTTTTCTTTTTTTTTTTTCCGGTGCTAAAATAAGCTGTCGAACAGAGGGCATCCAAAATAAATGTAATGTAGGTTTTAGTCAAATGTGGCCAAGGAAAGAGCATCATACACACAGCTAGGGCTGTAGCGATACATTCATATCACGATACGATATGATACACGATACGATATATATCGGTATTCATCCTACAATACATTTACATAATTTTCTGAAAGATTTTAAAGGGACAAAGTGATTTTGGTGACATGAGTGTTCCAATGACTGTTTGAATTAATTACTAATTACTGTTGCTAGGTCGGACAAACTTGCTGCTCCTACATTAAGGACTGTGTTAATTCGCTATTTTTCCAATGTGTGTCATCAGTGTTAATATCATACTAGAATAACGTCATGGTGAAATATTGCTGCTGGGGACCTGCAACAGTGACTCGAGGTGTCCAGAATGTTTGGAGGGACATTTTTATTCCCTTTCCCAAGCCGAAAATGCCTTCTGTAGGTTCAGTTGTGTCCGTCCACACAAGCAACTGAACGTGGGGAAAGTTACAAAACACACCTACATTTACTCCAAGGTAAGTTAGCTTTGTTTATTAGATGATTGATTTAACCACCGTTTAGTAAAAGTAATATGATTTAGCAGCAGGGAGGATGATGAGTTCTCTGTTAGCATTAGCTCTGGTCTATAGTGTTGATGACTTCTCCAGTATGGACCAGAGCTCACTAGCCACCTATTAACTCGTTGTCTACAAATAAATATGGCCCTGGATATTTATTTTGTTAGGTATAAGGTGAGACTAGTGATGTTAACGTCACTTTATTAATTATATTAATACAATGCTGCGACTGTTTCATGTTAACATAGCTCTGGTGAGGGACAGAACTATGGACCAGAGCTAATGCTAACAGAGTGATGCTTTCACTCATCACCCTCCCTGCTGCTAAATCATATTACTTTTACTAAACGGTGGTTAAATTAATCATCTAATAAACAAAGCTAACTTACCTTGGAGTAAATGTAGGTGTGTTTTGTAACTTTCCCCACGTTCAGTTGTGGACGGACACATAACTGAACCAAAGCCTGCAGATTTCCAGCGTTTGTTTTATCTTGTTAAAGGGAATAAAAATGTCTCCTCCAAACGTTCTGGACACCTCGAGTCACTGTTGCAGGTCCCCAGCAGCAATATTTTACCATGGTGTTATTATAGTATAATATTAACACTAATGATACACATCAGAAAAATAGCGAATTAACACAGTCCTTAACGCAGGAGCAGAAAGTTTGTCCGACCTAGCAACAGTAACTAGGGAGGGGGCAGTGCTTACCGAAAGGTCAATTGAACTGAAAGCATTAATTACACATTATATGGCTGACAGGCAGCTTGCAAATGCTGGACAAAATGAATAAAAGATGTTGTTGAGAAAAATAGTTTTCATTATTTAAACAGTACAAATTGTTACTTGCAAGCTTTTAAAGGTGGGACACGGGGGTTTTGGAAGAAGTTTAAAATATCGATACCTGCAACGGAAAAATCGATACTCTCTGGGGAAATAAAATATCGATATATATCGCAGAATCGATAAAATCACTCATCTCTACGTACAGCGTCATACAGGTGACTGGGGGATGAGTGAATGAGTTCACCTGTAAAGGTGAAGAGCTGCTGTAAAACAGTGCTGCATCACACAAGAGAAGAACATTTTTCCTTCAGTCATAAAATCAACAGAAAGTGGAGCCAAAACATGATCTGCAAACGGTCCGTTCCTGTTAACTCTGCTCTCCTTTTGCATTCGGGGTTTATATTTAATATATTTGCAAAAATATGTGTCCTGCTGTGCAGTAAGTGGTTTAAATGTTAGCATGAAAACTGTCCTTTTATTTACGGGATGCTCAGGCCAGACTGAAGACATCCATGATGAGCAACTTGTACGTTGAGACTTGTAGTTGATCTATTAAGTGGATAATTTACCACAAACTAAAAAGAAAGCGCTGACGATGTGTGACTGGCATAAAGCCAGCAGCTCGTTCTGCATGAGATCACTACTGGTTACAGCAAACGGGTCAGGGTCTGGAGGCCGTCACGGGTCCGGCGGTGGAGCGGTCCATCGCTGCGCCGTTATGCTTTTTATTCACAGCACACGTGCACGTTTTAGATTTGAGGAAGCGTGACGTTTTTGGAAAGTAAGCTCCAACCAGAGGGGCTGTTCAAGCTGAAAGCAGGGTAGGAAAGAGCTACTGAACTAGCGGTTAGACTTCACAATCACCTGCAGGGACTTCACATCCATCAGAACGCAGCGTAACCTAACCTCCATCCTGACTCTGAAAGGAGAGCAACAAATCCAGGGGGACGAACCTCCGCCTGATGACCCACACAGTTAATTCCCTCGGGACATCCAGCTTACATAACTGAAGCACAATTTGATGAGTGTGGCTACAAGGTCCATTATATCTGTTTTCTATAGAGCTGTCATCCTCCATATTTCTCCCAAGTGTAACCTTTTTGTTTAAAAAGCCACTTCTCCACCGGCGTCTCATTACTAGAACGTTCTTTACTCCTCCATGCCTACGGAGAATAAACGCACTTTCATTCTCAAACATGTTTCATCTGCTTTAAAGTCTTATTAGATTAGATCAGTGGTTCTCAAACTTTTAATGCTGCGTACCACCTGAGAAACTATTGAGCTCTCTGAGTACCACCATGATGACCAATTTTAAAATATAGCCATATATGCCTTCTCAATTAGCTTTAAACACACAGGAGAGATGTTTATTCCTTATTGTGCTTATTTATTGTTACCTGAATTTCATTTGAAACGTATTTAAGTCATGACGTTCCCCCGCGTACCACCAGAGAGCGCTGGCGTACCACCAGTGGTACGCGTACCTCAGTTTGCGCACCACTGGATTAGATTAACTGGATATAACAGCAGGAGCTCCATGGATGAGCTCCCTGCTGCTATCGTTTCATTTTTACGCCCCCTTTTCAGCCACGAAGGTGTCATTAAACCATAAACGTTTGAACTCCGATTACCTCTAAAACACCTGCTGAGCTCAGAGAAGTTCATGATTTCTTCTGAAGGCCGTTGCACCTGCAGTGAAACGCAACGTTTCAGGGTGATCTTTGGAGAAACGCTTCTAAAATGACGCAGCTGGCGAAATGCTAAAAGCACAAGAAGCCGACCCCTTTAGTTTGAGATTAGACTGGATACTGAATCAGGTAACCGTTGAAGCACCTGAGACCCAGAAGATACTTACGTCTCTGGTGGGATCTTCATCTGACCCTCTGCCACGACGCACAGGAAGAAAAATCCCAGAATCCTCAGGAGGTTCCTCATCCCACCTGCTCCTCTTTCTATCCTGATTTACTGAAACTCCTTGCAGCTCGTGTTACAAAATCCTGAAGGCAGTTTCACAAAATGCAACGAGGTCTGCGAGTTCATGAGGAGCGTTAAAGTTCTGAGCGAAGCATCTTCCTCATGTTGGCTACAGGTGGAAAACAGCAGCATTTGGAGTTAACGGCGTTTAAACCGTCAGTTTTTTTCCACATTGTCTGAATAAACGTGTCCTGCAGCTGAACCTGCAGCTCTCAGGTTCTTGTTTTCGCCTCCCATCTTTCCCAGGGAAAACTCCAGAAGATTCCAAGAGCCGACCAGGAGAAGCTGAAGAATGTTGATGCAAATCAAAAAAAGAAAATCAGTCACACAGAATGCAGGAGAAAACAACTAGAGGTTTCATCTCTCGCCTGTTTCTTCAGGCTCTTCATGCTTCTGGCAGGTTTTTCCTCACAGACTGAATTAGTCAGATTTATCCACGCTGGAGAGGTTTGGGAGTCATAAATGCAGCAGTCTGCTAAGATTTTGCTCGTCTCTACTGTTGTCCAATTTACAGCATAATCCAGCTGGATTAAAAACTCCTCTACCACATGGACGACAGAGAGAGAGAGAGAGAGAGAGAGAGAGAGAGAGAGAAGGGGGCAGGGAGAGGATGGACTGGCTCAGGGGATTGGATGAGAGCTCTGTTTTATTTAAGAGGATTAGAGCAGTTTTGGAGACAGACTGTCCAGCTACCAATCAGACGGGAAAGAAAACAAAAAAAAGTGGTTCAGTTTGCTGAGAGTCACCAGTTCCCCCAAAAATACGCTGAAACAAAAATTTAAAACAGCTGCAAGTCCAGACGTCTCTGCAGTCACTTTAGATGCTGCTGACGCCTCCAAATGGGAGGGTTTTATCTCAGTTGGCTCTTGAGATATTGACACGTGTTTACTGTAGCGCCCCCTATGGATAAAACATCATGGAATCTGGTGTCCTTCCAGAGGACGCCGTCCCCTTCCACAACAACAACTTTTGTTAAGTTTGGACTGATGCCACATCAGCTGCAGACCAAAAACTAACTATTGGGTCCACAGATGGAGGAACAAGTCCACAGACGGAGGAACGAGTCTATAGATGGAGGAACGAGTCTATAGATGGAGGAACGAGTCTACAGATGGAGGAACGAGTCTATAGATGGAGGAACGAGTCTACAGATGGAGGAACGAGTCTATAGATGGAGGAAAGAGTCCACAGGTGGAGGAACGAGTCCACAGATGGAGGAACACGTCCACAGACGGAGGAACGAGTCTATAGATGGAGGAAAGAGTCCACAGACGGAGGAATGAGTCCACAGATGGAGGAACGAGTCCACAGAAGGAGGAACGAGTCCACAGACGGAGGAACGAGTCTATAGATGGAGGAACGAGTCCACAGATGGAGGAACGAGTTCACAGGTGGAGGAACGAGTCCACAGACGGAGGAACGAGTCTATAGATGGAGGAACGAGTCCACAGATGGAGGAACGAGTCCACAGATGGAGGAAAGAGTCCACAGGAGGAGGAACGAGTCCACAGATGGAGGAACGAGTCCACAGATGGAGGAAAGAGTATAGGTGGAGGAAGGAAAGAGTCCACAGGTGGAGGAACGAGTCCACAGATGGAGGAACGAGTCCACAGAAGGAGGAACGAGTCCACAGACGGAGGAACGAGTCTATAGATGGAGGAACGAGTCCACAGATGGAGGAACGAGTCCACAGCTGGAGGAACGAGTCCACAGATGGAGGAACGAGTCCACAGGTGGAGGAACGAGTCCACAGATGGAGGAACGAGTCCACAGATGGAAGGAACAAGTCCACAGATGGAGGAACGAGTCCACAGATGGAGGAACGAGTCCACAGAAGGAGGAACGAGTCCACAGACGGAGGAACGAGTCTATAGATGGAGGAACGAGTCCACAGGTGGAGGAACGAGTCCACAGATGGAGGAACACGTCCACAGACGGAGGAACGAGTCTATAGATGGAGGAAAGAGTCCACAGACGGAGGAATGAGTCCACAGATGGAGGAACGAGTCCACAGAAGGAGGAACGAGTCCACAGACGGAGGAACGAGTCTATAGATGGAGGAACGAGTCCACAGATGGAGGAACGAGTTCACAGGTGGAGGAACGAGTCCACAGACGGAGGAACGAGTCTATAGATGGAGGAACGAGTCCACAGATGGAGGAACGAGTCCACAGATGGAGGAAAGAGTCCACAGGTGGAGGAACGAGTCCACAGATGGAGGAACGAGTCCACAGATGGAGGAACGAGTCTATAGGTGGAGGAAAGAGTCCACAGGTGGAGGAACGAGTCCACAGATGGAGGAACGAGTCCACAGAAGGAGGAACGAGTCCACAGACGGAGGAACGAGTCTATAGATGGAGGAACGAGTCCACAGATGGAGGAACGAGTCCACAGCTGGAGGAACGAGTCCACAGATGGAGGAACGAGTCCACAGGTGGAACGAGTCCCAGGGAGGAACGAGTCCACAGATGGAGGAACAAGTCCAGATGGAGGAACGTCCACAGAAGGAACGAGTCCACAGATGGAGGAACGAGTCCACAGATGGAGGAACGAAGAGGAGGAACGAGTCCACAGATGGAGGAACGAGTCCACAGGTGGAGGAACGAGTCCACAGATGGAGGAACGAGTCCACAGGTGGAGGAACGAGTCCACAGATGGAAGGAACGAAGTCCACAGATGGAGGAACGACAGATCGAGTCCACAGATGGAGGAACGAGTCCACAGGTGGAGGAACGAGTCTATAGATGGAGGAAAGAGTCCACAGGTGGAGGAACGAGTCCACAGATGGAGGAACGAGTCCCAGACGGGAGGAACGAGTCCACAGACGGAGGAACGAGTCTATAGATGGAGGAAAGAGTCCACAGAGGAACGAGTCCACAGAGGAGGACGAGTCCACAGATGGAGGAACGAGTCCACAGATGGGAGGAACGAGTCCACAGGTGGAGGAACGAGTCCACAGATGGAGGAAGAGAACGAGTCCACAGATGGAGGAACGAGTCCACAGACGAGTCCACAGATGGAGGAACGAGTCCACAGATGGAGGAACGAGTCCACAGATGGAGGAAAGAGTCCACAGGTGGAGGAACGAGTCCACAGATGGAGGAACGAGTCCACAGACGGAGGAACGAGTCCACAGATGGAGGAACGAGTCTATAGATGGAGGAACGAGTCCACAGAAGGAGGAACGAGTCCACAGACGGAGGAAAGAGTCCACAGACAGAGGAATGAGTCCACAGATGGAGGAACGAGTCCACAGATGGAGGAACGAGTCCACAGACGGAGGAACGAGTCTATAGATGGAGGAACGAGTCCACAGATGGAGGAACGAGTCCACAGATGGAGGAACGAGTCCACAGATGGAGGAACGAGTCCACAGATGGAGGAACGAGTCCACAGATGGAGGAACGAGTCCACAGATGGAGGAATGAGTCCACAGATGGAGGAATGAGTCCATAGATGGGTCCTTGAACAGCTGCTGCTGGAAGGGGGGACAAAACATCATGAAATTTGGTGTCCTTTCAGAGGATTCCATTCCCTTTCACAACACCAACTTTTGTTAAGTTTGGACTGATGCCACGTCAGCTGCAGACCAAAAACTAACTCCTGGGCTGCACCAGCAAACTTATTTAGGGTTTTACCTCAAAAGGATTTGAAAAATGCAAATGTCAAAAACGCAGTTTTAGTCTAAAGCTGAACTGCCCTGAATTTTGTGAAAAGTGGACCTGAGACTAGTTTGTTTTAGTTTCACTTTAGGTTTTTTTTTTTTTAAATGAGGGAACTTTTTATGACAGAAATGGATAGCAAAAACAATAAAAACGATAAGGACACATGATATTAAGAGTTTAAGCCAACACCCATGACTGATCATAAACGGCTTCCGCTAAGCCGACACAGATATTGATACCAATAAATTCATGTTTTTGTATTTTATATAATCTGTTGTTTGTGTAGAACTATGTACAAAAAAAGCCTTTTTAAATATTTCAAATGCTTAATTAAATACAGTGATAGTGCTGGGTGGTATGACCAAAAATTTTAAATCACAGTATTTTTCAAAATTATATCGGTTTCACGGTATATCACAGTATTTTTTTTTGAAGGCACAACTGGGTGTTAACCACATTTTCTAATCATTTAGAGGAATTGCTGCAGTAAATTGTCTTAGAATGAGCTATTTTACTGTCATGAGGAGTGAATATTGTAGAAAAACATTCATATCTACACCAGTATTAATACAGGTTTGCATGGCCTCACAAAATTATGCTATTTACAAAGAGGTGGCACTCGTTATTCTGATTAAGTGAAGGAATCAGAATGATGATTGTTGCAGTTAAAATACAGAACCCTTTTATTTTTCAAAATTTGCAAACAACTTGAAAAAACATTTTGTAAAAAAAATCAACATTAACTACACAATGTAAACAACGTTGGAGATATTTCAACAAATAGATAGTAAACGAAGTATGCAACTTGCAATATTCAAGTTTTGAAAAAAAAAAAAAGGATTATCCTGTAGCAGCATATAAAGCAGCAGATTGCTGGTGTAGCCTCCCGCGGCTACAACTTTAGCTCTGCAACATTTGCAGATTATTGTAGTTTGTTGGACGTCGTCTTTTTTAAATCCAAAGAACTTCCACACGACAGACACGGCTCCTTTAGGAAGAAGTTCCTCAGTCTCATGTTGCCGTTCTGGAGCTTCCACTTCAGGACTTTCGCTGTTAGCAGCCATCACCGTTTAACCAGAAACTAGTAGCGTGTTGTTCCTCCAGTGCAACTGCAAAACAGTCCCCTGTCAAACAATGTTCTGCGGCACTTACGTTCCCAACGTTGGGTACGCTACAGTACATACTCACCGGTATTACGGTATATGAAACATTCATATCATAAGAAAAATAAACACCGGTATTCAGTATGAACCGGTATACAGCCCAGCACTATACAGTGATCCCTTATTTTTCGCGGTTAATGGGGACTGGCGCCGCCCCCCCGAAAATAAGCCTAAATAATGTGTTTAAAACATGTTTAAAAACCCCAAGAAGGTAGCGAGGCGCTGCAGTGAAACAAGACAAAGGCTCAATTGTGGTCTTTCTGTTTCCCATAACAGCCTCTGGTCTCTGAACGGTAGTAAACATTGTGCTATTTTTGGCTCGTAATTAGCAGCTAACACGCTAACAACAACAAAAGAAAAAGTCTGGTTTTCTCTGCATGCGTGTTTGTAGTGTTTGTAATTGAAAAGTTTCTGCTGTTACCTCAGAATTTACCTGTTTTAATGTTCTGATTGTGGCCTCTAGATTGTTAAGATTTTGTTGGTAGACTTTTTTTTATTTTTTATTTAAAAAAAAAACTGTGTGACATTAATGCCCTGGCAGTGGTCATTAGCTTTATTTTATTTTACATTTTTTTAAGATGAGATTGACACTAAATATGTGTTACTGACAAGTTCTGATGTTAAAAAGTGTTTGAACAACAAATGTTATGACACTTTAGTTCATATGGCAGCAGAACATTTAAATAAAAGTGACCTTTACACTACTTTTGAATTCATTATTTGATTTTCCGTTTACAATGCAATTAATCGTGATTAATCAGGGAAATAATGGGATTAATCACAATTAAAAATTTTAATCGTTTCCCAGCCCTAATTTTAATACATGACAGGTCTACGAGCAGCTGCTAGTGAACACAGTTATGTGGTGGACCTTCGGACCTTTTAACTCTGTGTTTCCCACCAATGGATGACCAAAGAAGGAACACCACCTGTTTCATTTAAGGGAGGCTGGATCTGCCTTCTACACATCCCTGACCCAAAAGAACAACAACAACATCTACTAACAGCTTCATCTCCACTCACCTCATTTAAAAGCTCTTCCAGGTGAACTTTTTCATCCTGGAAGGAACCACATTCACTGGACTGTAGACACTGTCAGGGAGATACTGGGATGCAAACACATGGGTTTCCAGTATTTCCAGTGTCTGAACCTAAACCTCAGGGGAGTTACTCTCACCACTTTTACAATCAACCCCTTGAACGATCTTGCTCCCCGACAGGAGAACCAGAAATCACAGGGAGAAGAGTAGGGAACTTAATAGAACACACAGTACTTTATATATTTATTTTTATACATCTGAATCTACAAAATTATCAAAAAAATTAAAGAGAAACCTGGACAAACACAAAACACAAAACAGAGGAAAAACACTGCTGGGCTTTTAAACAGCAGCAATTCATCTTCTGTCCACAGGAGGGCGCCGGAGCCCCAAGAACAGGTCACCCCGGTCTCTTTATACAAGATTTACTGCTCTGCATTTACTGCCAGCACGCCAGCAAGTCATACGTCAGTAACACGAGTAAAACGCTTACTTACTGTTTTCAAATGACACTTTTGCAACTTCGAGCCTCCCAGTCAACATTTCCAGCATCACGGCATCGAGCTGTTGGTGGACCGGAGACCAGTCCTGCCTGGACACAGGGACATATGGACGGACACACTGAAAACCTCCATTAAATATGCCACTTTCTTTTCTTCCATCATAATAAAAAGTTTCCTTTAAGGAAACTGTTGGGAAGACTGGAGTCTCTTATTCTCTTCCTCTACTTTTGAAAAATGAAAAAAAAAATATGTGTGGAAGATTTATTGATATTTATTGCACTTTGTATCATTCTTATTTACCAATCAGTAGTAATGTTATAATAATAGTAATGATGTAATCTACTTTATAATATATTGTCATATTTATTTGCATACTTATTTGTTCATTTTTGTTTAATTCTGTTTTATCCAATTCATTTGGAAACTTCTTTCTTGGTAGATTGGAACAGATTCTAGTATTGCTTTTTATTATTATGATACCCAAATATAATAAATCTATAAATGCATATATACAGTCATGGAAAAAATTATTAGACCACCCTTGTTTTCTTCAGTTTCTTGTTCATTTTAATGCCTGGTACAATTAAAGGTACATTTGATTGGACAAACATAACGATAACCACAAAGATTGCTCATAAGAGTTTTATTTAAGAGCTGATATCTTACCATTTTCAATGGTTTTCTTGATTATAACCTAAATCACTTAAGTTTTTACATCAATAGCTATGGCGTTGTACTGCCAAAAACACTGCTTTTATGCATTCAGTGTTTTCTTTTCTGTCTGTTTTAGTCACATGATGACGTTTAGTGGTACCAGGTATTAAAATGAAAAAGAAAGTGAAGAAAAAATGGTGGTCTAATAATTTCTTCCATGACTGTAGGTCTTGGGGGACGTGACAGTGGGCAGATCCCTGTTTCCAGAGCACTGGACCCACAGTAGTAATATACAAGGTCCAGTCCTTAAAAACCAACCCAACCCTAAACCCTGAATGGTTTTGGTCATTGGACAGATGGAAGGGTCATCGAGGTATAACTCAATACCAAACCTTAACCATCCACTTACCTGCCTCCCACTTACCTGCCTCTCACTCTATCCTGGAATGAATGAACGGAGGCAACAGGATGCAACAAACAACATCAAACAGCAACTTCTCCCTCCAGCTGGAGCAGGGTGGGGGGAGGGACATGCTGAGGGCTTTGGG
>JAGFBZ010000092.1:125000-132500 GCA_018398805.1 Hirundichthys speculiger | reverse complement strand
TGATGTCACAGGACGTGATGATAATCACATGGGTCTGGAGTTGGCGCTGCATAAAGGGAAAAGCAACCCGTTCTTAAAACGTCCCAAAGCTGAATGAGCTCTAAGGTGGCTGTAGGACCAGTCCACCACCAGCAACCGGTTCAAGCTGGTCAGTGATACTGGGATAAAACTGTAGCTGGACCTGGAACCACTCTGAGGTAGAGGTGTCCACTTTCATGGACCCGAACCCGAATGGACCCGTAAAAATTCGACCCGAAACCGACCCCGGCCCGAGCTATTATCATAAGTCCGGGGGTCTCAACCCGAATGGACCTGAAATATTTGGACCCGGAACCGACCCGACCCAAGTCTTTAGTTTTTCGATGACGACACTTACCCGAATAGAACCGAGACAATCCAGCCCATAGTTGCTCATGTTAAAGTTGTCTAGCGTTGAATAAACCTTGGATTTTGATACCTGGAACGTTGTCTCTTCTAACTACCTGGGTTCAGGTTGCTACATAGGCTTACTGATGTAAACCACATACACTCCACCTGTCGTAATTTTCCTTGGTGGGATCTGATGAGTTTTGGTAACAAGCTGCTAACTGCTAATAGCCTACACCAGTCAGGACGTGTCGTGAATATGTTTCCCTCATCCAAGTTTCATGTTGGTGATCCGTTGTGTTTTACAGCTGCCGGGTCAAACCGCTAATAACACGCTACGGCAACACACGGTTGTTTCATGACAACACCCCACGTTAATTAGTGCTGGGCAATATAACGATACATATCGTGGGGACAATAGAAAAGTGTGTATCGTGCCATTTCTCTTCTATTGTTTCTAACCTAATTTTATCAATTATTACAACAAATATGTAATTAAATAACCTCCATTGATAAATTTTGATAGAATCATATCTACTCTACAAAGTACCTTTTATGTTGGCACTTTTATTCATGGTTAATGCTTAAACAGAGTTCTCTTCAACCTTGATGTTTACTTTAACACTTTATATTGGTTTGCAAACTTTGCCACTACAAGGTTACAGATTTCAGAAAGATGAAAAATAATTTGTGTTTATATTTTTTATAGCTGACTTCAGTGCAAAAATGTGTTTTTCCTCTCAAAACTGTTGTCACTTTAAAAAAAATGTGAAAGCTACTGTACCTCTGTACCTACCTGTTTTTTTGCTGCACTAAAATGATGTTGTGACAGTCAGCTAAAGGTCAAAAAAAAAGTTGAAAAGTAAGCAATGAAATTTTTGTCAAACTTTTCAGAGAATAACTACAACATCTTTATTATGTACGTGATATATATCGTTATCGTGATATAAAATAGTCCATATCGTGATATATGATTTTTTCCATATCGCCCAGCACTAACGTTAATGAATAATTAATTAAACTGCCCCAAGTCCTGACATTAGTAAACGCGGACCCAGGCTGTCAGAGAGCACCGACCGGATCCGAGACTAACTGTACCGATTCCGACCCGAACCCGGAGTCACATCTTTTGAATGGACCCGAGACCTGATTCGGGTCGGGTCGGAACCTCGGGTTTTCGGATTGTCGGGTTGTTCCGAAGACCTCTACTCTGAGGTTTCAGATCACCTGCATTACAAACGCTGGTTCTTCTGGTTATTTGGGAAGCACGCATGCATGCTGAGAGAGAAAAAAACAAAAAAAAAACAAAACACGTGTCTCGTGAAATATAAAACGCCGGCATTCGTTTTTGGCTCCAGGTTGGCACTTCTGTTCTGTAGCGAACCGAACAGTGAACTTTTCTTCTCCAGAGTTTGTGCACTGCAAACAGCTGCAAAGTTATCAAAGTGCAGTCCATCATCCTCGGCCTCGCGTTAACACACAACCACACTAATGAGCATTGCTGTGTGTGTGTGCGTGGGGGGGGGGGGGGGGGGGGGGTTCATCCCTCTTATGTGCAGGGCTTAGCTGGCCTGGAGCACAACAATGGCCGCATTGAGGAGGCTGTTGCCCCACGTGGCCTGGAGTGGATGGAGGGTTATGGAAGGGCTCGGGCGGAGGAGGCGATGTGGATGTTTTCTTCTGAGGGGGGGTTGCATGCAAAGAAATCCTGAGCCCTGCAGCTGTCGCCTGGCACGCTCCGGCCTCAGGGAGAACCGACAGCTCGCATGAGTGCCAAGCGTCCTGCTGCGGTCCACGGTGGGGGCCTCTGTCATCATGGGGCATCTGGCAGGGGGTGTTTGGGAGAGTGTGAAGGGCGGTGGACAAACGAACACCAAAACACCCCCCCCCCCCCCCCCCCCCCCCGCCACTCAACTGTATGTTACCCAGCTGGCTCGGCCCCCGACTCCCCGTTACGGAGGAACGTGTCACGGTTTGAGCACCAGGCCGTTTATAACGGCGGCATGTGAATGTAGGAGCATCGAACCCTCGGCTGTAAATCTCAGACCGCCAAGCAGGTGACGTTCACGTTATCGTTGCTTTGCACAAGCCGGGGTGTCTTAACGCTCTGTAATGTGCAGGTGAAAACAATTAATTGAGACTGTCATTAAAGGATCTGGTGGAAGAGCTCCAGTAAACAAGTTATCCATGAGTAGTTCTGTTAAAGTCATATAGTTTAAACCTCACGTGGTCATATGACAGAAAAAAACAGTAACCTTAACCCAAACACGCCGCGTGATGCTTTTACTTAGGTAACGATGTACAGTGATCCCTTATTTTTCGCGGTTAATGGGGACTGCCCCCCCCCCCCCCCCCACCCCGCGAAAACCAAAGTCCGCGAACTGCCCTGAATTTTGTGAAAAGTGGACCTGAGACCTGTTTGTTTTAGTTTAACTTTAGGTTTTTTAAAAATTAAGGGAAATTTTTATGACAGAAATGGACAGCAAAAACAATAAAAAACGACATGATATAAAGAGTTTCACCCATGACTGATCATAAACTGCTTCCGCTAAGCCGACACAGATATTGATACCAATAAATTCATGTTTTTGTATTTTATATAATCTGTTGTTTGTGCAGAACTATGTACAAAAAAAAGCCTTTTTAAATATTTCTAATGCATAATGAAATACAGTGATCCCTTATTTTTCGCAGGTAATGGGGGACCGATGCTCACTCCACTTTTCATCTAACCTCGTTTTCATTCTGCCGTCCCACGACACACACACTACATTACCCATAAGGCCACACCATTACCCATAAGGCCACCTTCTTAAAGGGGCCAGGCTGGCTCACAACATTTCTTCACTGTGAGAGAACATGCACAACATCCTGTGATGTTTCCGCGATTATTTTTTTTTTAAATTATATATTTCTGAAAATTCCGCAAATAACTTGAACTGCGGAACTTAAACTGCGAATTGGCAAGGGATCACTGTAAATGTAAAAGACATTTCGCTGTTAACCCTGTTATCTATCTGGTCATGAGATGGCAGGTCCGTGTTCTGTCTGGGGTGCTGGTTGCTTCTGTCCTAAAGCTCCTCCCACGTTGACTCACACTCGTAGAGCGGCCGTACGATTTTAATTAAGATTTATTAGGATTGATGCAAGCCACGCTGCACCAGGTGGGATCGCTGGATAGTCAACTTACCGCCTGTTACAGTGTGGGATTCAACATGTGTGGAATCATGGTCCTGATAGAAGTAGATAGCGTCATCGGCGTGTGCCCAGCTCAGGTTCTTACCATGGCGCTGGTCAGTGGAAAGTCATTCTTGCCATCCTGGTGTGAGCTTCACATACTCCTGGTGCGTTTTCACAGGTTGTTAGACGCCATCTTTTACCAGGAAGTCCACGTTTGAAACCTGGAGTGGATGCTGTGAATGTTCTTTCACCGATCGAGTGGATTCTTCGCTGAAGCAGCAGAAACAGCTCCTGTCCTGCACAGCTCCAAAAGACTCTTCTGTAACTCCGGACTACCGGTGCCACGGCATCGTTCATCCCTGGGCTCTCTCTGAATCTACAGACGCAACGCTGCATCCGTACCGCTCTGTCTTAGCGTAAAACCAGACTGCTGCTCAGAACCGTAACGTAGCGTCCACTGCTCTTTCAGATCTTCATCATGTGGCTCATCATCTTCAGACCGTACCTTTATAGTTATAGCTACAGATCTGGAAATTACCCTTGTTTTCTTTGTTAGATGGCAGTTCTACACTTTCCCTCTATTCCTATCTCTTAGGAATGCACGATAACTGTTTTTTTAAAACCGATACAGATACCGATAACCGATAACTTTCAGCTCCTAAAGGCTGAGTTAAAACTAACTACTAAAACTAAAAACTAAATAAAAATTGAAACTAATGGAAAATCTAAAACTATTATAACCCTGGTTAGAAGAGCCGTGGATCGGGCAACATCTGGCCCTTTCAGCCGTCGTAACTAAAACCAACAGCAGTGTAAATCAGATATGTAACTTTAGAAAATCCAAAACAATGTAAACTGGGCGCTTGGATATAAATGCAGACGCGCCGCTTTGATTGTGCGCATGTGTTGCACGAAGCCTTGGTCGCCGTGGATATCATCGTGTCCCGACTGGTTCCTGACTGGATTTAACACAGACAGAGAGTTTCATGAGGTTTTAGATAAAAATAACCGGGGAGTCTATCTGGAGCGCTCGATTAGAAAAAGCATTCAATGAGCTCGGAAACGGACACTCGTCTAGAGTGCGTTTGTGTGTTATTAAAGTGTTTCAATTGAAAACGAGACTGGGGTGGAAAAAGACATTCCTTCTGCTCGAGAGTTAAAACATCCTCGATGACATCTGTTGAGTTATAAAAGAAGAAGAGGGAAAGAAAAGCCAGCTCCGACTGATCTCTGCCAAACCACAAGTGCGGAGCTTTAAGCTGAAGCCATCTTTCTTTCTCTGCATCACTTCTTCCTCTGTTCTTTTTGACGTGCAGCACTCAGCTCACAGTTGGTTTATTATTTATCTGCCAGCACCGAGCCAGCAGTTGCTGCTCTGCCCCCCCCCCCCCCCCCCCCCCCCCCGGTCCTCTCCGATGCCCCGCTCAGCCACCTGGACCTGTCACTTAACCTCACATTTTCACAGTTTCAGAGACAACTGGAGCCTGAAAACACCACCGATTCCCCCCAGACGGGGAGCAGATCTTAGGAAGAAAGTTAAAATGAGGTGTCAGAGACGGGTGCATCCTGACATGTAGAGACTGAGCTACATGTAGCGTCTGAGCTACATGTAGCGTCTGAGCTACGCCTGGTCCAGTTTTATCAAAGCGACAACAGCCATGTTTGTTTTTTCAGTCTTTAAAGACAGAAGCTGATAACTTGTCCCTGCAGTTGTGACGTTCATGAGACGTCCAGGATGACTTTCACACCAGCTGTCCTTCCTGATGCAGCCGGGACTCGAACCCTGGACCTCCCATTAGGCGGGCAACAGCACCGACACGTATATAGATAAAAAATAATTTCACCCACCGAGACGATTTGGAGAATTTCAACTGTTGAATTACAGATTTTTGAAAAAAGGCCAAATGCCTGATGTACAGTAAAAAGAAACATTATATGCAGTGTTGGTCAAGTTCACCTTCTACACGAACTAGTTCAGTTCACCATTTCAAAAAATAAACTAAATAGTTCATTTTTAGTTCTTTTATTTAATTCTTTTTTAATGTTGCTGAGAGCAGTTATTTGTCAAAATGATTGCCACTGCCCATATACTACCCCACAAACGGCAATTATTTTATCCATTTTATCTGTTGAAAACTATTGGTCCAATTCAGAATCTTTAACCAACCAGGGTTCACATTAGCATTGAAGGGACAGACCATGTAAAACTGTCATTTCTGTTTCAGTTTCTCTCTACAGTATATCAAAACTATGAGGAAAAACTTGCCGCCAAATACAAATTCAAAAATGCTTTATTAATCCCACAAGGGGGAAATTCAGGTTTCAGTACACCAGTCTGGTGTACTAGGGGAGCTGCCAGCGTCCAGCGCTCCTTTTCATGCCAGGTCCCGTGGTCCGAGTGCTAACTCCAGTTAACAGCCGTTAAAACAGCTAACAGCCGTTAGAACCAGTATATCTCCATAACGATGATAAGTGAGATATCTCCAGGTCAGAGGAGGAAACACAGATGAACCAGACCATCTCCTCTGGGAAGACCGAGCTCCATTCAGTCCGGCGAGCGACGGAGCCGACCGTCCCAGAGCCCGGTTCATCATGTGGACCGGACCAGGCCGTTGTCGTCTCCCCCGGCGGTGCTGGGCCCCACCAGGTCACCAGACGGCCCCTGCCAGGTCAGCTGACCCATCCGGCGTGTAGACTGCTGGACGTCGGGGGCAGCATGCCACCGCTCCTACGTCGGGGGCCCGTCCCGGCTCAGTGACGCTGCAGCCCGGATCCAGCTGCGGTGGTTCCCGCGGGTAGCAGTTCAGGACTACTTAGCTTAGCTTTCCTGAACCGGCCTCCAGCGACACCGTCCATGTCCGCGGCGGCAGGTCTCCACCAGCCGCAAGGGGACCGATCCGCCCCCTGCAGACGGTATGTAGACATCCGACTGCAAATCACCACAAACCGGGCACAAACTGGAGTGTTCAGCGTCGCAGGGATAAGACCCCGGAGCAGCAGCGAGAAGCCTCCATGATGGAGGTAATGGTCTTTATTATGAGACTATACCGGCTTGTTCACAAACACGAGGCGAGAGTTCTTAGACTGGTGTTCACTGTGGTTTGTTTTCTTCATTCTTTGTTTTTTCACCACAAGTACACCATAGAACTAATAAAACACAGAAAATGATGTACAAACTTGCCTCATATACAATTTGCGAAACATAGAATAACATACCACTTTGGCCTGCAAGTGGACAAACCGGTGAACTTAAACGCTTATTATCCTAACCCGTTGTATTAAATGTTTACCGAACCTTTTGGGACCGGAAGTGACGTCACCGTCATCTTTAACTAAGTTTATCAAGTTTGCTGTTTTACCTTTGCTTAAATAACTAAAATTATTACTTCTTTCCTCAAATAGATGTTATTAAAATATTAAAAAATAGAAATAAAAGCACTTAAAACAAATGTGTTATTTTAACATTTTAACATTCTCTATGGCATGACCACCCCTTTTCAGACATGTTAAACCACATACGTGTTTTGCATATTGATATGTATATGTGTGTATATAGATCGGTGTGTATACATTGGGTATACATTTTGTTTATTTTTTATTTTTGGGGGGGAATATGTCCATTTAATATTTAGATTTATTTACAAGAGGTTCTATATGATTCTAAATTATGGTTATGCACATGTGTCAGTGTGTATTGATTTATGCATTATCATATATTTTATAAATATATTATATTTATTTTCAGATACACAGATTCATGATAGTGTTAAAATTGTCTATGCTTTAAAAGATTGTTTTGACATGTCTGGAATGAATCAATAAAATGAAGATGAAATGAAATGAAACAGCACCACAGCTATATCCAGTGGCGAAACATGACAAAAAAAAAAAAAAAAAAAAAAAATCTAAAGGTGTATTTTTTCTCAGAGAAATGCTGCTGCTTTATTTTTCAGG
>JAGFBZ010000092.1:60000-122500 GCA_018398805.1 Hirundichthys speculiger | reverse complement strand
TAAGACTCAACAGTGCTTTTATGCACAAACATGAAATAAAACCACTGAGCAGTAGTTTCAAAAAGAACTCAAAATATCTAGTTTTAGCTGAATAACCACTCACTGACCTTTGTCTTCAAGATAAGAAAATCCATATCTCATATATTCTTCGTTGTATCTGTTTCACCTGCTCATCATATGTAAACAAACTTCGCAGGTCTTTTTCTATGGTGTGAACTGGCGGGTGTCAACTCGCATTACAGGACATTATCACCACCTACTGTTAAGGAGTATGAATGACACGCATTTTTTTTTTTTTTTTTAGCATTTCCTTCCCCAGGAAAAGGCCCATGACCCACTGAAAACGGGTCTGCGACCCACTTTTGGGTCGCGACCCACCACTTGAGAACCACTGATCTAGACTTCAGAGTTAGAAGCGACTATGCAAACTCCCACTGACTTAGAAACTTCCCATTTAGTATGACTAAATGTTGGACCTCAAGATATTCCAGTCTATGTTCCCTAAACTCAGCGAGGAACAGGTCAACATCGACTGTGATGAGTGGTTCTACTTCTACTGTTATAACTGCTGTCTGCCGGTTCTGCTGCCTGACACATATTCCCCGGTACTCGGGTTGCCCCGTTGAAACTTTTAGTAAAGGTTAGTCCAGTACTTCAGGACAAAGAGTATGTTTGATCAGTGCTGTATACTGTCAGGTGCTTGTAATTTGTAGATTTTATTTACAGTGAGAGAAAGACACGCAGCAAAGTGATGCATGCTGGGAGGTGAACCTGCAGGAGGACTATAAGTTTGGCAAAGTTACTTGAGGATGAAATAAATGTGACCCTAACCCTAACCTCAAACCCTAACCCCTAACCATAACCCTACCCTAACCTCTAACCCTAACCCCTAACCCTAACCCCTAACCCCTAAACCTAACCCTAATGCTAACCCTAACCCTAACCCTACCCTAACCTCTAACCCTAACCCCTAACCATAACCCTAACCCCTAACCCTAACGCTAACCCTATTTACATGCATAAAGGACTGATGCATGTGGATAATTTTGAAGAAGCAGGTGTTCAGATAAATATTATCACCATGAGGACGATAACTCCACAGCTGCTTCCATCCCTTTTAAACGGGTGCTGCACCCCTCCTCCCACCCCTCCTCCCATAAGCCTCCCGCTCACTTCTGCTGGGGTCGGTCCTCCTCATTTTAAAGCTCTCACTGTGTGAGGAAAAGATCACTTCTAAAGAAATGTAGGACATTTATTTAAAAATGCTCTTTCTCCAGAAATGTCTGTCCTGACCCAGACAGCATCATTGTCCCTCCGTGGAGTTACATGATCAGTGCCAGATGTTCTGTAAGTAATTTACAGCTGTCCATCAGCTGAGTAGCTCGGTGGTTCAACCGGTGGTCCATGTACAGAAGCTCCAGTCCTCCTGCAGCGGTCGCGGGTTCGACTCCCACTCTGTGACCTTTTCCTGCATCTCTTCCCTGTTATCTCTCTGGCCCCCTTTCCTGTCTGTCTCACTGTGAATAAAGATGACTGGAGCCACAAAATCTAAAAAAAAATGAAAGAAACTGTAAACTGTCTCAGTCCCTCACAGTTTAGCTGATTTTATTGCCTTTGATTATAATCTGATAAACACACTGACTTAGATAAACATCAATAAATCACATTATTGATCTTGATCTAAAGAACACAATATTTTCAACTGAGGTTTTTTATATGAGTTGTATTAATATTTATTTCATATTTTGGGTGGATTCTTTATACTATTCTCACGTGTGACTTCCTGCCAGCTCAATCTGCTCTGTGCAAACTGAGGCGGTTTAACTGCAATCTAGCGGGAAAATAGACTCGATGCATGTTTGTAGTCGAGCAGAGCAGACGGTCACTAGTACACTGACTAGACTAGACAGGAAAAACCTGGACCGGATTATACTGGACTGGACTGGACAAATATGGACTGGAATAGACATGACTGGACTACTCTGACTGGACTAGACTGGACAAATCTGGACTTGACTGGACAAATATGGACTGGAATAGACTGGACTGGACTACTCTGACTGGACTAGACTGGACAAATCTGGACTGGACTAGACTAGACAAATATGACCTCATCAGTCATGTGGTCACTTGTCAGATATACTGCCACACGAAGAGAGGAAGATCTTTTTAATCTGGATCTCTAACAACAAACTCAAACATAATCAAGTGGCATTTTGTCTTTTTGGCTTGTGGACAAGCTCATTTAGGTGTTTTCTCTTTTTCTGTTGTTCCGTGAGTGTGTCTTCATGACAGGAACACCACAACGCTGTCATCCGACTTAGACAAGTGATCCAGATGAGCACCCTTCAGCGTTTTAGCTGGGACATCTCCTTCATCAGCATGCAGAGGCCGTCTGTTGAACTGCTCTTTCATATGGAGCCCCATTTGGGTCATAATTCAATGAATAAATGAGTCTATTATTATGAAATACAGGCATTTAATATTATGAAATACATATCCATTTTTATGAAATGTTTTCCATTATTATGAAATACATGTTTATTATTACGAAATATTTCCCATTATTATGAAAAAAAATGTATTATTATAAAATATATTTTATTATTATTTAATAGTTTATTTCAGAATGGCTTTTTTTTTAATCTAAGAATGAGTTTTTACATAATTGCTTCCTTTTTCATAAGAATAAACTTTTACATAATGGCTTTGTTTTTCATAAGAATTAGTTTTTACATAATAATTACATTTTGCCACTGATCCTTCTCCATTCTACGCTCTGACATCGACTAGTTTTGGCTGTGAGGTCCCGTTAGCAGCGGGCCGTGGCGTCATCAAGGTGCGCTCCTAGTCCGATTGTAGCTATGGCAGCTTGGACTGAGCTACGGGAAACCTTGACCAGGTTAGCAGACAATATCAAAAATGATGATCTATTTTGACCCGATTTGACGATTGCTTATGCCTGAATGAAAGAGCAGCCAATCACATAAATGGCTCCGCCCTCTCTGCTGTGATTGACAGATAAATCATTCTAATGAAAAACAAAGCCATTAATATGTAAAAGCTAATTCTTATGAAAAACTAAACCATTCTCATAATAATGGGAAATATTTCAAAATAAACGCCTGTATTTCATACTAATAGACTAATTTATTCATTGAATTATGACCCAAACGGGGCTCCATACTTTCCCACCTGAAGGTGATAGCAGCTTCACTGCAAAAACTCAAAATCTTACCAAGAATATTTTTCTAATTTCTAGTCAAAATATCTCATCACACTTAATATAAGACAAAATCACCTAAAGAGTAACATTTCAGTGAGATATAGGAGCTTGTTTTTAGACAGTGCATCTTGAATTAAGCGAATTTTCACTTGTTCCACCGCCATTTGAACCGCTGACCCATGTGACCCACAGGTTTGTACAGGTTTTTTTTCCTCCCTTAAAACAGAGCAAAACACCTCAGGATCTGCAAAACCGTGTGTCCCAGCTGAAAGCAGCAGCTAGCTGACAACCAGACGCCGGGTTTCAGGGACGTTCCTCCCTCCTGCTGTGACCAAACGGGCTCCGGTCAAAAAACGCCGTCATTTATTATCTTTTGCACTTCAACGGATTTGATTCTTTTTCTATCCAGTTGGTATTAAACATTAACACTAATGAACATTTAGAATTTTAAACCTTTTTTATGCCTATATTTTCATCTCATACAACTCACAATATGTAAAAAAAAAAATATTTGCACTAAATGCATTAAAGGGTAAATAGCTCACTTTGTTATTATTTTAACCTCTCAAACTTCAAAACGTCCATCTCTTTGGAGAGTTATGCTGTTACTTTTCATATTTCACATCTCTCTAAATATTGAGGGGATTTTATAAAGTTATACAGTATGTGGCTCAAAAAAACAAAACAAAACAAAACAAGCAAACAAAAAAATCCCTTTGAGGCCAAACTTGAGGTTTAAATCACTTCTTACAGCCGCAGCTTCTTCCTCCACAAACTTCTGATGAAAGAATTTGGACTTGGCATGAAGCACAGATTCAGCACATTGAGTGGATCAGAAACACACAAGAGGCTCTCAGAGGCAGAAATCCCCCTCTGCTGCACGGTGTCCTGTTACGCAGCCTGATTTTCAGGGGTTTTACAGTCTTCCTGTGGACGTCCGTGTGTTCGCTGCGGTAAAAATGATTCACTGAAGGCCTGACCAACGTGAGTCGCCCCCCTGCAGCGCCGTACGTCACGGTGCCCATCCACGGACCTCCAGATGGTCACAATACCTGGCCGGCAGGTATCAGCGTACATATGAGAATGATTTCTCCCCTTAAGGTCTCAAGTATCAGTGTATTTCCTCTGTCTTTAAATGTCACATTAGGACTGGCTGGACATTAGGGATGGAACGGTTACTGGTATTACGCTAAAGCACGGTTAAAATTTTACGCGATAACGATTACTGTTTATGTTTGTCTTCATCTCATTATCGCGGTCGATTCCCAGGATATGTAATATCAGCCTCATTCAAGTCTGAGAGCGACTCACGACTGTGTCTCGCGTGAATATGTAGCTTGTAACATCGGCATCGTAACGTTAGCATGGCAGGAAAGTGAGGGCGTTCAGCTGTCCCTTGTGGTGGATGCTCAGAGAGAATGAGGTACTGGAAGTTTGGTCGGCATAGTTGGTAGTAAACTGGTTTCATTCTGGGTAGGACCAGAATCAGGGCCAGATAGACCGAATATTTTGGTGTAGCCAAGGGGAGGTAGGGGTCCATTTTGGTGGCCTTGGGATTCTGTTTGTGCTTTTTTTTTGCAGATGATGTGGTTATATTAGTGCTGTCATGGTGTAATCTCCAACTCTTACTGGAGGGATTAAACAGCTAGGATGAGGATCAGCTGCTTCAGCTCTGAGGCTGTGCTTATCAGTTTGAAGTCTGGCCCATCCAGGGCGGCAGAGAGGAGCCGCCTGAAGTAGAGGAGGTCTGGTATTTTGAGGTCGCGTTCACAAGTGAGGGAACAAGGAAGAAGGAGACTGGCAGAAGGAGAGGAGCAGCATCTGCAGCTGTGTTGTACCTGAACGCGTTCATTGAACCAAAGTTCACCAACTAGCTCATATTTTGCGTGAACGTGAACTGAGCGCGCTCTCTTTCTCCTTCACCAGCGGGGGGCGTTCATTTGTTCATTGGGGCAGTTGTGAACGACGCTCTTTCAAAGTTCACGCACGGTCAAAACCGTTCCAGGTTTCCAGCGAACCCCATTTAAAATCCACCACAAACGAGCCTGATATGTATCTGAGGAAATCAATCAAACATGGCAACACGGCTGTCGCTGCTGTCACGCTAACAATTACGTCATCAAACGTTTAAAACGATCATGAAGGAAGATGAAAGCTGCAGTTACTCAGAGCTGGAGGAGACCCCGACTGCTGGGGGGGATTAAAATATTGAAATGGGGGGAAAAAACATTTGCACCTTAAGGACCTGTTTTTGTCTTATAATAAAAACCATTTGGCAGCAAATTTTTCTTCATATTTTTAATATACTGTAGAGCAGTGATTCCCAAAGTGTGGGCTGCGGCCCCCTGATGGGCCGTCGTGGTACTGCAGGTGGGCCGTGAGAGGTCATTAAAATTAAACAAATATGTTTTAAATCCTCTATCTTTTTAAAATATGTTTTTAATTACTGTAAAATATTAACAACATGGTTTAAAAACATTAAGAAGTAACAAAACAAACCAGTTAAGTGTTATTCTACTGTCATCTTAACTTAATATGACAAGTGTCACCTTATTTGTTGACCCCTTACATTAATATTAGATCATGGTTCCTTGTCCTGTATGTTGATCACAGTTGTGATTAAAGGTTTCTGAGATTTTTCACATTTCAAATTGGGCCTTGGTATTCTGAAGTTTGGGAACGGCTGCTGTAGAGAGAAGCTGAAACGGAAATGACAGTTTTACATGGACTGTCCCTTCAATGCTAATGTGAACCCTGGTTGGTTCAGGATTCAGAATTGGACCAATAGTTTTCAACAGATAAAATGGATAAAATAATTGCCGTTTGTGGAGGTGTAGTATATGGACAGTGGTAATCATTTTGACAAATAATTGATCGCAGCAACATTATAAAATAATTTTAAAAAAAAAAGAACTAAAAATGAATTATTTAGTTCATTTTTTGAAATGGTGAACTGAACTAGTTCATTTTAATTTCTGTGAACTATGAACTGAACTAGTTCGTCTAGAACGTGAACTTGCCCAAAACTGATCTGCAGGCATGAAAACACTGAGCCAGTCTGTTGTGGTGAAGAGAAAGCTGAGCCCATCCTGGACAGTGACCAGAAGAGAGGGATCCTGGATAAAAGTGGCTGAAATGAGTTCCTGTTTTTAAAGAAATTAGAAAAAAAAGTCATTTATAGAGAAGGATGAAATTAAAACCCAGATCCCCTTTACCCGTGAGGCAATAAAATTAAAGGCCCAATCCTGGACCAGAAGCACACACACACACAATCCAGTCCACAACTAACCCCCCCCCCCCCCCCCCCCCCCCACCCCCAGAGCAGCAGCTTTCGTGTAATTCAGCGTGCAGCTGTTCACTATGGAAAGAATCGAGAAATTGTCCAACACGCTTTCAGCTGCAGGAGCAAATGTCACAAAGTAACGCAAATGAAACGAACGAGACTCCTGAACCTCCGCAGACAAAACCGGCGCGGGGCCGGATCCAGAGCGTCGGGGCTCCGGGCAAAAACCTGATCAGCATTTATCATCACTGCTATAAATACTCTGATACAGAGAAGGAAATGTATATATCTGTTTATTTCCTTGAATGTGTAGACATCTATGAACAATTTATTTAATATAAACAAGTGCTGCAGGCGTCACACCTCTGGTGCTGGTAGCCGCGGCCATCAGTTTAAAACGGCAACAGAAAGAGCGTCTCCGTATTTATTCATATTCTCTGAAATTCCTTTTTCAGAAGCAGGATAAGCTCCTTCACTCAGATTCAGTTACAGCTGAGTGCTGAGCTTTACAGCTCAACACCCCCATGAGCAAAATGAGTCCATCAAGGACCAAATATGATCAATATGGATGACCAGCTGTGCACTTTAATCCACATTAAGTTATCACCATTTTCCAGACTTTAGCGATGTAATTAGACCGTAGAATTTACACGACTGTCAGCCTGCTTCACAGTTTACTTTCTTCGCCAACATGCGGAATGTATTTCCAGCGATTCTTTATCAATGTGCTACATTTATATGTTAGCTTCTTTGTAACTCGTTTGACCTGATTTGAACCATCAGCAAGAGCTCACGCGCTAATGATGCACTTATATACATATAACTAACCTGTAAAAAACAGCGTGGGACAGAAAGACAAATAGATGCTTGTCGTTGAGCAGGCGGCCCTCATGTCTGATGGCTAGCTGTCATCACTTTAGCGACTTAGCGCTTTGACGTCTGAGCTGTGAAAGTCACGTGACATTTGAAGCAGGAAGTCCCGCTCCTCCGGCGTGGCTCGGCTGGTCTCAGCAGATCATTTCAGCAGCCTTACGAGCAGAGGCATGCTGGGACCTGCAGTCAATCATCCCGCCACCTGCAGGCCGACGCCGGTAGTTTACCCGGACTACAACGTGTGCACAGACGGACGGCTGGAGGCTGGTGGATCCCAGCACTTCTCATATGGTCTACAGCAGCATTTTCACTGAGGGCCACATCAGCATCATGGTTGCCATCGAATAGCCAGATTACATTTTGTTACATTCATGCTGTCAGTGTAAATCAAAATAAATTAAACTACACTTTAACATATTGTTAAATGGTTTCTGTATTTATTATGTGTTCAAGTTTCAAATATTTAACTCATTATTTTTTTAAACTCAGGGTTTGTGGTTGTAAACCTGCTCTCGCAAAGGTGATGTTTAAAGGGTCCGTTGCCATGGTAACGGACTGAGTATCTATTACCTTGGTTTCATTAGCGGAAGCGATACTTTGTTTTCCTTGTGGGCTAAATTTAGCATACTTAGCTCCGTGTTTGCTGTCAAAATGCCAACGTAGATTAAAGTCTTTCACGACTGACACCGCCTCATAACACAAAAGACAGACTGTTTTTTCACCTTGAGGTACGAACTTGTTTTCGTTTTACCATCGTTCATGAAACTGTCTTCTTTGTGCATCATTTTTTCTTTTCTTGGACATGTTGGGGTTAGTTTGTAGAGGCTTTTCTTCAGTCCATCAGTTCTGAAAATCGTCTTGTCTTGTTAATGTTAAGATACAGTTATCATTGTGGGTAACAACGAAATGCATTGTGGGAGATGTAGTTTACTGTCGATATCCGCTTTAAAACGACATAAGCTTAAATTAAGTCTTATAATATCGGTTTAATATGTAAGCCAATAAAGCACACGCTCTCGAGGGCCACATAAAATGATGTGGTGGGCCACATTTGGCCCGCGGGCCTTGTGTTTGACACATGTGGTCTATGTCATAATCATTTACAGCAGGAGTGTCAGACTCATTTCCACTGAGGGCCACATTAGCATCATGGTGGCCCTCCAAGGGCCAGACTGACAGCATGAATGTAACAAAATGGAACGTAAACCCAAATAAATTAAACTACACCTTATTATATTGTAAATTACTATTTCTCTATTTATTATGTATTCAAGTTAAAATATTTAAATCATTATTATATTAAACTCAGGGTTTGTGGTTGTAAACCTGCTTTCACACAGGTGACAGAGAGTATTCATTACCTTGGTTTCAGAAGCGGGAGCGATTCTTGGTTTTTCTTGTGGGCTAATTCAACAAATTTAGCATACTTAGCTCCGTGTTTGATGTCAAAATCCCGACGTAGATTAAACTCTTTCACGACTGACACTGCCAGATAACAAAAAAGACATGTTGGGGCTAGTTTGTAAAGGTCTTTCTCAAGTCCATCAGTTCTGAAAATCGTCTTGATGTCTTGCTCATGGTGAGAGACTGTTATCGTTCTGGGTAACGACGAAATGCATTGTGGGAGATGTAGTTTATTGTCAATGTGCACTTTAACGCGGTGTAAGCTTATTTTAAGTAAGCTTAAAATATTGGTTAAAAATTTAAGTCAATAATGCACAAGCTCTCGAGGGCCACATAAAATGACGTGGCGGGCCACATTTGGCCCACGGGCCTTGTGTTTGACACATATGGTCTACAGTCTCTGTATAAGAGCAGAAGAACGGCAGCACGCCTAGGTCCCCCTAGTGGCTCAGTTTAGAACTTCACCTGTAAGGCGTTCATATTCCAGAGCTGACTTTCTCTCCGGAGTAGAGCTGATGCTGGAGGTGGATGATAATGGATCATCTTCTTGATCGGAAGATGCTGCTGATGCTTTGACTCGGCTAAAATTATTACATTAGAGAATCTTTGGTAAGACTCGTGCAATCAGTAACTACAAAGAGAATTGTCCATCAGCTGTTTCCACCTCCAGACGTTACTGGTCTCCTGTAAAACGACAGGTGTAACATTGCTTTAGTTTATTTCCATCACGCTGCACACAGTTGAGCAATCAGGTAAGACGTATAATGTACTGTCCAGCAGTCACGCTAGCAAAAATAACTCCAGACGCGGTGAGCAGAACCACGAGCTTCCTCGCTGTAACTACTGGCTTCGACACTGTTCTGCCTCGACTCCTGCGGTGGATTCGATTATGTCAGAGCTGATTCGGTGAATGGAGTCACCCAAATCTCTTCTTCTGGTAGCCAGCTAAACGTTATTTTAGCGGATGTTTACCCCTCTATAAAACACCTGTATGTGTCGTAACCATGGTTATTATCATTAACGAAAACAAACAAAATAACGAAAACTAGAATTGAAAAAACATTTTCGTTAACTGTTTAAAAAAAAAAAAAAGATAAATAACTGTAACTGTATTATGTGTTTATAAAAGAAACTAAAATTAACTATAATAATACCAAGAATGTTCTTTGTTTTCATAATTTTTTTTTCACATATACGTTTTGGGATTTACATGAAATCTATTAACTTCGCTCCACCGTCCAACAATAACAGCAAAAAAAAAAAGAAAAAAACCCACGAATCTGAAAGTCCATTTGAAAAGCTCGCACAAGAAGGCTAACCAAGACTACCTGGATAAGCTAGCCTAAGCTAGCCCCCTGGAAAGAAGGCTAACCAAGACTACCTGGATAAGATAGCCTAAGCTAGCCCCCTGGAAAGAAGGCTAACCAAGACTACCTGGATAAGATAGCCTAAGCTAGCCCCCTGGAAAGAAGGCTAACCAAGACTACCTGAATAAGCTAGCCTAAGCTAGCCCCCTGGAAAGAAGGCTAACCAAGGCTACCTGGATAAGCTAACCTAAGCTAGCCCCCTGGAAAGAAGGCTAACCAAGACTACCTGGATAAGCTAGCCTAAGCTAGCCCCCTGGAAAGAAGGCTAACCAAGACTACCTGGATAAGCTAGCCTAAGCTAGCCCCCTGGAAAGAAGGCTAACCAAGACTACCTGGATAAGCTAGCCTAAGCTAGCCCCTGGAAGAAGGCTAACCAAGACTACTGGATAAGCTAGCCTAAGCTAGCCCCCTGGAAAGAGGCTAACCAAGACTACCTGGATAAGCTAGCCTAAGCTAGCCCCCTGGAAAGAAGGCTAACCAAGACTACCTGGATAAGCTAGCCTAAGCTAGCCCCCTGGAAAGAAGGCTAACCAAGACTACCTGGATAAGCTAGCCTAAGCTAGCCCCCTGGAAAGAAGGCTAACCAAGACTACCTGGATAAGCTAACCTAAGCTAGCCCCCTGGAAAGAAGGCTAACCAAGACTACCTGGATAAGCTAGCCTAAGCTAGCCCCCTGGAAAGAAGGCTAACCAAGACTACCTGGATAAGCTAGCCTAAGCTAGCCCCCTGGAAAGAAGGCTAACCAAGACTACCTGGATAAGCTAGCCTAAGCTAGCCCCCTGGAAAGAAGGCTAACCAAGACTACCTGGATAAGCTAGCCTAAGCTAGCCCCCTGGAAAGAAGGCTAACCAAGACTACCTGGATAAGCTAGCCTAAGCTAGCCCCTGGAAAGAAGGCTAACCAAGACTACCTGGATAAGCTAGCCTAAGCTAGCCCCCTGGAAAGAAGCTACAGCTGCAGGCCAGTCAGCGTTGGGAAGAAATGAGAGAAAACAGCAACTATAATGGACTGTTTCCACGGAGACCAGATAGCTGCTGGTCAGTAAATACGCAGGAACACCACAAGAGGGAAGACGCATTGATAAATATGTTTATTGAGACCAGAATGTAAACACGACTATGTGGTTCGATAGCCTTCAAAATGTTCAGTGCTTCACTCCAACCAAAATTACAACCCTAATTTACAAAATTAAAACTAAAACTAACACTGAAACTAATAAAAATTTAACTAAAACTAAGTATTTCAAAAATAAAAACGAATAAAAACTAGCAAAACTGCTCTAAAAATGGATTAAAACTAACTGAATTTAAAAAAATAAAACTAATGGAAAATCCAAAACTATTCTAACCCTGGTCGTAACTGGGATTGTGTTGGTTGGGAATCCTGATGAAGTTGGACAGCAAAGACCTGCAACTGGACAGAAAAATATGAGTGTGGAAGTTCCCAGAGGGGAGCAACAGAGCAACCAGAGGAGAAAAGGTCAAGCTGGATATCTGGAAGTTAACCTGAGACCAGAAACTCAGCATAGAGGTGAATAAGAGCAGATCTGCACTCGAGCAGGGACTTTCTGAGGCTGGCAGGGCAGCACATTTGGGTCTGTGAATCAAGAATGCTGCTCTCAAACTGAACAAGATCCAGTCTTGATTACGGATCCTAATGCACAAACACGCCACGGTTCCTTCACGGCGACGTGAGACTGATAACATGATACAGAAAATGCTTAGTCACTACAGGTGGTGTTGTTCACCTGAACACAGATTATCGCTGCTAAAGTTCACTCTGAAAGCTACGTTGCCTTGTTATCTGAGCTTGTGCTCACCGTGTGCATGTGTGTTTGTGTGTGTGTGTGTTTGGGCGTCCAAATGAGGTACATTCTCAGCGTGTCCATGGTCTTAGTGGGCATTAGTGGACACATTTACCAACATGCCAGATGACTCTGGAGATGTGCTGCAGTACCCCTGGTCTCCTCAGGGGGGAACAGTCAGCTAAGGACCGCCTCCGTGGGCTTCTGAAACAGCTGTGAGGAGTCTTTTCTGGAGCCTAAAAGTAACCATGAGGAAGTGGGTTTGCACCAAAAGAAGGTTGAAAATACTACTATATTATAGATAAAGTGAATACACCAATGCTCTGATCTATTGTTCCTCAATTTTAAGGACAGAGTTGAAAAAACAAAAAACAAACTCTAATTCCTAAGTCAAAGTATCCTGTTTGCACATCTTGTTTGTCCACCCACACAGTCTAATAAATACCTGTATGTCCGCCATCTATCAGATATTCTTTAGTTGCATCTCCTACAGAGACACCAAAACGCAGATCACAGATTTTAACAGCACTACATGTTAAAGCAACATCAAGAAGTTTTTTCAATTCAGTTCAATTCAATTTTATTTATATAGCGTCTGTTACAATCCCAATTGTCTCCAGGTCTTTACAGAGACCCAGATCATGACCCCTGAGCAAATATCATTAACTAAAATTATAATATTGAATCCTAATCAAGGATAATGGCAGGTAAAAAACTCCCACAGAGGGAGAAAAAAACACTTAGAGCCAAACAGTGGCAAGAAAAAACTTTAAGAGGAAGAAACCTGGACCAGGACCTGGAGAGACAGGACAGAGAGAGGATGGAGGACAGAGAGGATGGAGGACAGAGAGAGGAGAGACAGGACAGAGAGAGGATGGAGGACAGAGAGAGGAGAGACAGGATAGAGAGAGGATGGAGGACAGAGAGAGGAGAGACAGGATAGAGAGAGGAGGGAGGACAGAGAGAGAGAGGATGGAGGACAGAGAGGATGGAGGACAGAGAGAGGAGAGACAGGATAGACAGAGGATGGAGGACAGAGAGAGGAGAGACAGGATAGAGAGAGGATGGAGGACAGAGAGAGGAGAGACAGGACAGAGAGAGGATGGAGGACAGAGAGAGGAGAGACAGGACAGAGAGAGGATGGAGGACAGAGAGAGGAGAGACAGGATAGACAGAGGATGGAGGACAGAGAGAGGAGAGACAGGAGAGAGAGAGGAGGGAGGACAGAGAGGATGGAGGACAGAGAGAGGAGGGAGGACAGAGAGAGAGGATGGAGGACAGAGAGGAGGATGGAGGACAGAGAGAGAAGAGACAGGACAGAGAGAGGATGGAGGACAGAGAGGATGGAGGACAGAGAGAGGAGGGAGGACAGAGAGGATGGAGGACAGAGAGAGGATGGAGGACAGAGAGAGGATGGAGGACAGAGAGAGGAGGGAGGACAGAGAGGAGGAGGAGAGGAGGACAGAGAGGATGGAGGACAGAGAGAGGAGGGAGGACAGAGAGGATGGAGGACAGAGAGAGGAGGGAGGACAGAGAGGAGGGAGGACAGAGAGGAGGATGGAGGACAGAGAGGATGGAGGACAGGAGGACAGAGAGGACAGGAGGAGAGGACAGAGAGGAGGAGGACAGAGACAGGAGGAGAGGAGAGGACAGAGAGAGGATGGAGGACAGAGAGAGGATGGAGGACAGAGAGGTGGAGGACAGAGAGGAGGGAGGACAGAGAGGATGGAGGACAGAGAGGAGGAGGACAGGACAGAGAGGAGGAGGACAGAGAGGAGGAGGACAGAGAGTGGAGGACAGAGGAGGAGGACAGAGAGAGAGGGACAGATGAGAGAGGAGAGATGACAGGAGGACAGAGAGGAGGGAGGACAGAGAGGATGGAGGACAGAGAGAGGACGGAGGACAGATGACTGAATGAAATGACTACATAAACAGATGCAGGTAGCAGCACTGAGGTCAGATGGTCAGAGGACCATATTTTCATATTAAAATGTCAGTTTAAATTTCATTTGAAGGAATATTTGTTTTTCTGTCAGGAACCGTCGTCTCACTCCTGCAGTCTTTCATCTATCTGAACAAACAAACCAGTCAAAGTAACTTTGGATTCCCGTCCCGGTTGTCTCCTGTGACCAACATGTTTCCCTGTAGTTTTCTTTAACAGTCCTAATGTTTATAGAGGTTTTTTTTTTAAAGTGTTTTAAGTGTTTTATAGCTCTGTGAATCATGGCTGGTGGATGAGATGGATTCAGCGATGATGATAATGATAATAAATGGACGTGCACGCGCAGATACGCCATGCTGGTATGTGATATTTACGCTTTTGGAGCATAAATATTGTCAGGTTCTGTCTTGAAACATCTCATCAAGCAACGTGACATGAATGAACGGCACAGAGGGAAGATGATCTGCGACGCTGTGAGTCGACTCTGACAGGACCTCCTCTCTCGTTTCACATGTCAGACATTTCGCTGACACGCTTTAAAACAAAGTGATTACCCAGCAGGTCAACGGGAGAATTACAAAAACACGCGCCAGCGCACCGCTAACGCTAAACGACTTCCAACGCGGACAAGAAGATTGACGACCAGGCCGAAGACCTGCGAGTTAATACGAGTTTTTACTGAATGTTTTACACGCGGTTGAGCGTTTGGGGCTGAAACAAATAACTGGAGGGAAGTTAGGAAGTGTTTTTTTTGCATTGGTGGAACATACTGGAAAAAACTCTGCATGCTCAACGTGATCTCCAGCTTTGATTTATTAAAATATCTCCCTGACACATCCTCTCTGGTAAGGCATACCCGGAGAAAGGTCATGTATGTGAGCCCGGCCACTCACTGATGCTTCAGACTAAAATAGTGCCAAAAAGTCATCCATCAAACAAGTAGGCCAAAGGTGAGTAATGAGCTGTCAGCTGAGGGAAACCAGCGTGGCCCAAACCCTCCACAACGCTTTGTAGTTCAAACTCTGGATTTACAGGACGCAAAGCACTTCAGACTGTTTTTTTCTGTCTTATTATCACAGCAGGGCGTGGAAGAACCTGAGGAAGAAGCAAGAAAGAATTAAAATACGATCAAATAAACCATTTTCACTGAGGGCCACATCAGCATCATGGTTGCCATCAAAGGGCCAGATTGACAACATGAATGTAACAAAATGGAATGAAAATCAAAATAAATTAAACTACACCTTGTTGAATAAGTGTTTCTGTATTTATTATGTATTCAAGTGTCAAATATATAACTCATAATTATAATAAACTCAGGGTTTGTGGTTCTAAACCTGCTGAGAGTATCCGTTACCATGGTTTCAGAAGTGGAAGCGGTTCTTTGTTTTTGTTGAGGCTAAATTTAGCATGCCGACGTAGATTAAACTCTTTCATGACTGAAACCCGCCTCATAACAGAAAAGACAAACTGTTATTTCACCTTGAGATACAAACTTGTAATTGTTTTCCCGTCGTTCATGACACTACCTTCCTTGAGCATCAAATTTTCTTTTCTTGGACATGTCCGGGTTAGTTTGTAGAGGTTTTTCTTAAGTTCGTCACTTCTGAAAATCGTCTTGATGTCTAGCTCATGGTTATATACTGTTATCTTGTGGGTGATGACAAAATGCATTATTGGGGATGTAGTTTATTGTCAATATGCACTTTAAAGCGGCGTAAGCTTATTTTAAGGCTTAAAATATTGGTTTAAAATTTAAGCCAGTAATGCACAAGCTCTCGAGGGCCACATTAAAATGATGTGGCGGGCCACATTTGGCCAGCGGGCCTTGTGTTTGACACATGTGAAATAAAATAAATGAATGTAGAACCCAGGAACAGTAAAGGTAAGGACTTTATTTTTATTGCATAATTGTTAACCCGAATAAACGGTGATCAAGGGTCCTGCTGCATGGGGATGAAATCTGAGATCAGTTATTCTGGAGGAAGAGAGATTTGAAACAGGAACCTTTTTCATATATTTGGTTGTTTTTTTGTTGTTTTTTTGCTAAACACTACTTGATCTGCGTAGAAGTATGAGCCACCTCATACTGAAGATTCAGGGTCCTTCTTGGTCTCCCCATGAATATCCATTCATCTGCACATCTCTAATTAGTTCTCAGAGGTGCAAACGACTAATTGGGGACCCCGGCTCTCTCTGGAACAGAAAGAGGAGAAACACGGTGTGTCGCCTTGAAACAGGCAGCGGAGACCTCGGCGGAGACCGTGGTCTTGGGGAAGACATGACTGGTGTTGTGTGAGGAGATCCCTGGAGCACCTTGACCACACAGTGAGATGTGTACGGGATCACCGTGGAGACAGGTGGCCTTGACAACCTCTGAGACTGGGTGAGGAGCAAACAGTAGCACCTGAACGACTGGGTGTTGAGTATCCAGAACAGACTGAGGCTGGAGATCTGGAGATCTGGAGATCTGGAGATCGAGCTGCATGGACTCATGTCTGGACTCCTGTCTGGACTCATGTCTGGACTCATGTCTGGACTCCTGTCTGGACTCCTGACTGGACTCCTGTCTGGACTCCTGACTGGACTCCTGTCTGGACTCCTGACTGGACTCCTGTCTGGACTCCTGACTGGACTCCTGACTGGACTCCTGTCTGGACTCCTGACTGGATTCCTGTCTGGACTCCTGACTGGACTCCTGTCTGGACTCCTGTCTGGACTCCTGTCTGGACTCCTGTCTGGACTCCTGTCTGGACTCCTGACTGGACTCATGTCTGGACTCCTGTCTGGACTCCTGTCTGGACTCCTGACTGGACTCCTGTCTGGACTCCTGACTGGACTCCTGTCTGGACTCCTGTCTGGACTCCTGACTGGACTCCTGACTGGACTCCTGTCTGGACTCCTGTCTGGACTCCTGTCTGGACTCCTGACTGGACTCTGGACTCCTGTCTCCTGTCTGGACTCCTGTCTGGACTCCTGATGGACTCCTGACTGGACTCCTGTCTGGACTCATGTCTGGACTCCTGTCTGGACTCCTGACTCCTGGACTCCTGGGACTCATGTCTGGACTCTGCTGGACTCCTGGACTCCTGTCTGGACTCCTGTCTGGACTCCTGTCTGACTCCTGACTGGACTCCTGTCTGGACTCCTGTCTGGACTCCTGGACTGGGACTCCTGTCTGGACTCCTGCATGGACTGGACTCTGACTGGACTCCTGTCTGGGACTCATGTCTGGGACTCCTGACTGGACTCCTGTCTGGACTCCTGTCTGGGACTCCTGACTGGACTCCTGTCTGGACTCTGGACTGGACTCATGTCTGGACTCCTGACTGGACTCATGTCTGGACTCCTGTCTGGACTCCTGTCTGGACTCCTGTCTGGACTCCTGACTGGACTCCTGTCTGGACTCCTGTCTGGACTCCTGACTGGACTCCTGACTGGACTTGTGTCTGGACTCCTGTCTGGACTCCTGACTGGACTCCTGTCTGGACTCATGTCTGGACTCCTGTCTGGACTCATGTCTGGACTCCTGACTGGACTCCTGACTGGACTCATGTCTGGACTCCTGTCTGGACTCCTGTCTGGACTCATGTCTGGACTCCTGTCTGGACTCATGTCTGGACTCCTGACTGGACTCCTGACTGGACTCATGTCTGGACACCTGTCTGGACTCCTGACTGGACTCCTGTCTGGACTCCTGTCTCCTCCCGGTCTATCAGTGTGGAGGATCCAGGGCCGGCTCTCACTGAAGGCTGGGAAGATACAGGTTCATGGACTGAAGAGATGGACAGTGTCTACTGTCATGTCAACATCTGGAGCCGTTTTAATCCGAGACAAAGTCCCCAGTGAGATTAATGGTCCAGAACCGTTTCCAACCATCTTTCTTATTTTGACTCTCCTCCTGTGATGCTGATGACTGCTTCTCTTATCAGTTTGTAGCCAGTTTTTGACCAGTGATCCTGGCTGGAGGGTTAAGGCAGAAAAGGTTTCTTCTTCATCCTCTAGGTCAGCGGTTCTCATCTGGTCTGGCTTCAGGACCCACCATCACCCTTAATGACAAACCGTGACCCAAATCAAGGAAAATTTCCAACTTCTCAAATTTATTGAATGAAAAGATCATGCAGTTTGAATCGGAGATAGTAGAATAGAATATCACAGAATGCCAACACAAAAAAAATAAGTTTATTGGTGAACCAAAATGGCAAAACCAAAACGGCAAAAACCAAAATGGCTTCAAGTGGGGAATATTCCCTTTGATGCTCAATTAGCTGCATTTTAATTAAATCCAAAACACTTCACTTTAGTAACTTCAGCCTTTTTTAACAGACTCAACATGCACAAACATGAAATAAAACAGTGCAACCACTGAGTAGTAGTTTCAAAAATAACTCAAATATGTAGCATTTGCTGAGTACCCACTTCCTGAATATATAACAATTTCCTATTAAAACTATCTAGTCACTTATTTAAGCATTAATCATAAAGCTGACATAACAATCAGAACATTTCAGTAACAGCCATTTTTAAGACTCAACAGTGGTTCGTTCATGCACAAACATGAAATAAAAAAGGGCAACCACTGAGCAGTAGTTTCAAAAATAACTCAAAATATATAGTTTTAGCTGAATAACCACTAACTGACCTTTGTCTTCAAGATAAGAAAATCCATATCTCATATATTCTTCATTGTATTTTCATGCTCAACATATGTAAACAAACTCTGCAGGTCTTTTTCTATGGTGTAAACTGGAGGGTGTCAACTCACATTACAGGACATTATCGCCATCTACTGTTAAGGGGTATGAATGACATGCATTTTTTTTTCTTTAGCATTTCCTTCCCCAGGCAAAGGCCTACGACCCACTGAAAATGGGTCTGGGACCCACTTTTAGGTCACGACCCACCACTTGAGAACCACTGCTCTAGATGTCCTGTTAATGCTGTCCAGTCTGCAGCTTTGCAGGATCCATGTGTGCTGCATCCAGTCCTACGCTTTCTTGTCCAGGCGGTGCATAGATTTTAGATGGGGGCTCAGCTCCTCTTCTGCAACTTACGATTCCTGGGGTTCGTTCATGTTTGGAGCTCTGGAGTTATTGGCTGGTAGGTAGATGGAAGTGCTCCTGTCTGGGGATCCTTCGTTATCAGGACTGTTGGGCCTTGAAAGACCTCCAACAGATGACTGCAAATCGGACTGAACTCTCCACAACAGACTGAGAAGATCTGAACATCTGGCAGCAACACTGAAGGACCTCAGCTTCCTCCAGAACTAAAGTCTGCTCTGTCCCTTCTTGCAGACACGTCTCCAGTCCAGTCTGCTGTCCAGATGAACACCGAGGTACTTATTCTCCTCCACCACCTCCACTTCTAACCCCAACCCTCGTATCAGGGTTTGAAGGTTTGCTTCAGTTGTGCAGGTCTTTGGACCTCCATGTAACACTGAGCAGAAACGTCGCTCAATATCTTAAATTCCATTTGTTTCAGCCAGTGACGATTCTAGGGTCAGAGCTTTAGGGGTGCTGAGCACCCAATGAGCCCCACCACAACCCCATCTTTTTTCACACAAAACCAAAAAACGTTTATTGAAAAATAATTTTGGATAATCATTATGACATTTATGAGAGAAGAGCATAACCTTTTGGGAAAAAAACTGACTGGAAAACATGCAAATCTTTGAAAATTTCAATGAAATTTGAAATGCTAACTGAGCTAACGCGCTAACTGGTAAACGGTCAATGAAGAAGAGAAGTAACGTTAGTGAGAAGAGGACGATACCATTAGGTGGGGTCATTTTCATTTTCATTCTTAAAATATAAACATAAACCACAAACTATGGATTAAGTTTTGGACATTATCTAAGCCTGTCAAATGTGAACTAAAACTTTAGAATAACAACATTTCTTACTCCAGGTTTTTGGGGTGCTGAATTTCAATTTAGGGGTACTGAAGCCCTCCTAAAAAAGGGCTAGCCTCGCCCATGGTTTCAGCAAAGAGCAAACTTCTTCCTCATGTTCAAGTAAGTCCCTTTGCAGCAATGAACATCAGACTGCAGCAGGTTTTTTTGCTCTCAGCAAACATTAACATGAAAGAGAAGATCTCTGAAGCTACGGGGAATGTAAGGGATGTGTTTTTTCAGATTAAGAGTCTTCTTCAGAGAAAGAGAAAGTGTTGTTTGTTCAGTCAGTCAGCAAAGGATCAAACTTCTCTGTCTCGTTAATTAAAGACTATTTGAGTCTCTGACCTTTAAATCTTGATTTTCCACCGGTGGAATAAGTTTTCACTGGAGCAAAAGTACCGAAACAACATGGAACAAATGCACCTTTTAATGGTCTGTGATCTCATTTCCTCCCAGTGATTCGTAAAGCTAATTAAAAATATTTGTTGTTTTAGTTGATGGAGCTCAACTATTTCATGTCAGGCTGTGATTCATTGTTGCCATGAATTACTCATTTGGAAACTAGAAAAGCACTCGGAGAGCACAGACCTCCGCCAAGTGCAACAATTTCCCCATATAGCGATTTACAGATTGCGATAAAATACGCGTTCTGGATCAGATCAGGATCAGATCCGGAGCAGCCTTTGAAATTTGATAGAGGTTCCCACTGTCAATACCTGAGCCAAATTTCATGAGTTTTGGGCGATAATTAACGGAGATATTGAGAAACAAAATTTTCGGCCCCATTGACCGCAATGTTATCAAAAACTTGAAAGTGATCCAGAATCCAGGATTTCTTCTGGATTACAGCCAAAATGAAATCAGTTCTTCCTTTTCACATTTCTGACAACTCCTGAAAATTTCATCCAAATCCATCCATGACTTTTTGCGTTATCTTGTACACAGGCAGACAGATAAAAACATGGCGGAGGTAATTAAAGTAAAACATGTCAGACTTGACGATAACTTGGATTATTGAATCAAACCAAACTGCTGCAAATTCACACATTAGTCAAACAGAAATATTCAAGCTCTGGGTGCTCTCGGGGTGCACAGTGTGTGTTGGTGTGAACATGCAGTGTGAAGTATATGTAGTATGTACTGTAGTATATACTGTAGTATATACTATAGTATATATTATAGTATGTACTGTAGTGTGAATGTGTAGTAGTATATAATATATACTATAGTATATATTATAGTATGTACTGTAGTATATACTACAGTATATATTATAGTATGTACTATAGTGTGAATGTGTGTGTATCAGTATGTATGTAGTTAAATGTCTATGTCTATCTGGATATGAAATTACAACTAAAATTTAGGATAAGGCCCCAAAAACCAGATAAATTTAATCTTGGAACATTGGAGAAGGGGTAGGATTAAATAAGTTTTACTTCTTTCTACCCCTTTTCAGACATGTTAAACCAGATATGTGTTTTGCATACTGATATGTATATGTATGTATGTATAGATCTGTGTGTATACATTGGGTATAAATTTTGTTTAATTTTTATTTTTGGGAGGAATATGTCCATTTAATATTTAGATTTATTTATAAATTATGGTTATGCACATGTGTCAGTGTATATTGATTTATGCATTATTATATATTTTATAAATATATTATATTTATTTTCAGATACATAGATTCATGATAGTGTTAAAATTGTCTATGCTTTAAGATTGTTTTGACATGTCTGGAATGAATCAATAAAATGAAATGAAATACTGGCATTTTTACACAAAAACGATTAAAAGGTTATCATATAAAGTAATTAAGTGAAATAAATATAAGCATTACAGCTCATGTTACATGAAATTAAATCTGTAAAAACAATTGCGCAATATTCTACAAGATCCGTGTATTTTAATTGTCAAATTTCATTTTTTAATTGTAGTTTAGAAAATTTCTTTTAAAGTAATAAAATTATTGGTTCACTTGCTATTAAATATCTCAATTAAAGGACTTTTTTCTGGTATTCTGGGGATCAAACCTGCGGGGAGCTCCGCCTCAGTCCCAGTTCTGTGCTTCATGACCAGAACCGCATCTGCTTCACCTCAGCTTCAACCGGATCCGGTCCCATCATCCACTTGAATTTGGCCTCAGACACCCAGACAAAGGATACTTAAGTCCCAGGAATCCGAAGCTCCTCCCAGTCTGAGAAAATCCTCGCTCTGTCGCCGTACGGAGAGACGAAGAGCAGGCACGACTCTGAAATCGATCTGTCGCTCGGCCTCAAAACAAAATGAAAACAAAACAAATCACAACCCTTTTCCCATGCTCCCCTTCCTTTCATATTCATCCCACAAGAAAATAACCGACCTATTAGTGCTGATCATCAACCATAAATATCAAACAATCGTTGGGCCCAGATGGGCAGGATTATGTCGCCTTAAAGTCATTACCATCACATCCTCTCCTTAAGCTTCCAATTCCCCCTCAGCTGCATTGTAATTCCCCACCATGGATCACTTTCCCATATTAAACTCACTGTTTGCCGATGAGCTTATTAATGCCTTTGTTTTGCTGTGCGGAGACAAGGGCTGAGAGATAAAACTCCTGAGCGTGATTAATCAGATTTTGCCTCAGACAGCTCAGAAGGCCGCGGACCGAGCCAGAACCACGCTAGCGAGGCTCCTCCTCGGTGGCAGCAGGACTTTTCTTCTCAACACCCACCTCCGTTTGAAGTGAGGACAGTACATGTTCCTCAATGAAAGTGGCTTTCTGAAGTCAGGCAGGGCTTATACCGGGCTGTAACCCGAGAGCGCTGAGGGCTTTAGGCTTCCCCTGCCAGAGTTTTGATATCAATTAGATTTGTGGTCACCGGATACTCCGAGGGCCCGGCGCTGAACATCTGCATGGGATAATGAGAAGATGAGGAGGAGCGCTCGTAATTCTGCCGTGGTACCTTGGCACTGTTGGAACGCACGTGAAACATCAGCCAGCTTGAAAAGACGCGCAGAGCAACAGCAGCGGGCGACGGCGGCTATTCTCACAAAATACCGGATAAATCACCCGCGGACATCCGGAGACGTAAGCACACGCTGACGTGCTAAAAGTGTTTAATAGCTCGGATGAAACTACATTATCGTGTGTGTTTGATAAGTTACTTAAAATCTACCGTTGGTAAACTTTAAAGTTATTTTAAACTTTCAGTTTTTCTCCTGTTATATTAAAAATAGGGTCGATTAACATCGAGTGATGTGAACATCTGATGTGGAACATCTAATCCAATGTTGGACGTTGCTCAGGCGTCATTGTATGATTTTTGGGACACGTAGCTGTCGGTAGAAATTAGCTCAAGGCTCAAAGTATTGATAAACACTAGCGGTGTACGATAACTATCGAGCCGATAACAGGAAATTATGACGTCATCCCGATAAGTCCGATATCACGACGAATAGCCCCGATAACATATATATTTTTGTCAACACAGCAGTGTCTCGCTCCCTCTGAGTCTTAAATGACCGGCAGTGAATGTTATGTTCAAGTAACGTCGGCATAATCAGAAAAACGATTTCTCAGTAAGGAAAATCAAGAATACCCCCTCATGCCAGAAAACAACTCGTTAACTCGGTCATAATTTTAGTAATTGCTGACTTGAATTGATATTTGCAGTATTTTCTCACATGTTACACACAAAAAAGAAAAAAAAATAGAAAAGGCTGAAAGAACGACTAGCAAACGAGGGAACGACAGAATTTATGTTACACCTTGAGTGCAGCCTGCAGCACAGCGCTGATCACAACAAACATGGCGGCGATGGTGGTTATTTGTGACGAATCCTTCGAGTGAATTCTACGAGGAGGGAAGCACAAGCTTTAATACGTAAAACCTGATCAGCCACCTACAACATAACAATCGCTTCCATGGAGTTTTGAAATCGCGCTAATGTGAGCTAATGCTAACATGCGCAAGCCAGCAGCAGTCTCCCCTATCCCTCATCTCTCTCTTCTAAAGCTTCCATGAGATAAAAAAACAAAAAAATCACTGAACCTCATTTACTTTAATTAAAGGTATTAATTTAAATGGAACCACAAGTCAAAATCCTTTAAATGTTAATCTTTTTCAGTTAGTAATTCTGGTGCATGTATTTCCATCAGTTCAAGGAGCCTTTATTTTTTATATCAGTCAGTAATGAACCTTATTTAAGTTAATGTGAGATATCAAATAGGTTTGTTTGATAGCTTTATGAAAATGTTTGAGAGGCTTGACAATAGTTTTTCAATGGAAAAAATAAATATCTGTTCATTTAAAAAGTCCAAACTATTTTTGGTTTTGTTCATAGTATTGATGTAATGATCTTAGGTATATATATGTGTGTGTTATCGGTTATCCGTATCGGCCTTTAGGTGCTAAAAAGTTATCGGTTATCGGTATCAGTTTTAAAAAACAGTTATCGTGCATCCCTAAGAAACAGTGTTTAAGGGTAGCTGCATTTGCTCCGCTCATTGTCTTGTGCTGACAACGGCTTTGTACGTCTGTATGTGAGTTCAATTCTATTCAATTCAATTTTATTTGTATAGCGTCTGTTACAATGTCAATTGTCTCAAGGCGCTTTACAGTGACCCAGTATAATATTGAATCCTAATCAAGGATAATGGCAGGTAAGAAAAAAAACTCCCACAGTTGGAGAAAAAAAAACCTTTAAGCCAAACAGTAGCAAGGAAAAACTCCACTTTAAGAGGAAGAAACCTTGAGCAGGACCTGGATCATATGGGGGGACCTTCCTGATGAAGACCAGCTGGGTTAAGAAAGAAAGAGAGGAGAGACAGGACAGAGAGAGGATGGAGGAGAGAGGAGAGACACAAATGACTGAATGAAATGACCACATAAACATAAACAGATTCAGGTAGCAGCACTGAGGTGAGATGGTTAGAGGACTAGATCACCGGTCACCAGTTACCTGATCATCTCTGCTTGTATACAATGGAGATTAAATCCACTTTGCACCTTTGTCTGATTGTCAAGAGCTTTTTTTTAAGTATTGTATAACTGCCTCACTAGAACCTTAATCAATTATTGGTAACCTAATGTGCACAATTAGTAAAATTTAAACAACAGTTTGGCGTCCATGGAGTGTTTTTTTTTTTTTTTTGGGCTTTTTTGTTTGAGGCCATTTAGCTAGCTTCGTTCTACCCCGCGTAGGACTTTAAGGGATGAGGGACCCTCCGGGAGGATATACAGATATAACAAGAGCATTTACTAGTTTAATACATGAAATTATAAAACTATTACTGCATTGTACCAAAATCAATTGAATTGATTTGATTTGAGATTCCCATTTCGGTTCTCAGCTGGGTCTTTCAACCACAACCCTCATCCTTCCAGCCGTGGCGCTTCGGTTCTGTCAGTATCCTCTTCCCACTGACACATCTTTGGTGGAACTCAACACACGTACAAAAACCTTTCGGCCAATCGGAAACAAGGCGAAGGCATCGCTTCTTCCCCGTTACTTGAATTAAGGATATTTCTCATGCCACATGTCAGTTGACCCCAGCGGTAGTTTTCAGGTAACTCTATTACCGTATATCGTTGCAGACTCACCTTAAAACTACTGCTGGGGTGGTTTAAGGATACTGACAGTTCTGAAAGTCACGTGACTTATATATTTTGATTCAAAATAGCGACTAGTTTGCAGGTATGGATATAATGCTACCAGTGTGTTCCTCTTTGCAGCTGGACATGTCTGAAACAGGTCCAAGAAGCATCGTCACCAGGCACCCCAACCAATCTCAGCTGGTTCCTCTTGATGCTGAAGAGCAGCGACTCTACTCTGAAATGGGGTGACAAGTTCAGTCATTTCAGGACTCAAAGGGAGAGTCCACCCACCATCTCCCATCTGTGATCCCATTCCTTTGATCGGTTCAGATTCAGATCAATTCAAACTTCTGTTTGGGGCATATTTGCAGACCACCTTTAGGGTGCGTTCCCAGACCCAAAGGTACAGGGAACCTTCTCGTCTACAGGAGAAAACACTCAAAGTACCGTATTTTCCGGACTATAAGCCGCTACTTTTGTCCCACGCTTTAAACCTTGAGGCTTATACAGAGATGCGGCTTTTCTATGAATTTTTATTCAGCCCTCAGGGGGCGCTTTAGCAGGAAGTGCAAACAAAAACAAATCAAGTAGTTAAAGGCTATTCTGTTTTTGTTCAGTAGCCTATGTTGGCTATGCTGCTCTACATTCATTTTGTGAGCATCAATACCTGTTATTATTGGACAAACTGATTAATCCAGGTGTGTCTGACCATTGTAGCTACTCGGACACACCTGGATTTATCAGTTTGTTGGTTCCTCAGCGGATTTCAGGGTTCTGAGCGGACCCGCCGCAGAGGTAAGGTTTTAATCGCAGATGTGGACCGGACGCAGCGTGGAGCCAGCAGGTCCGCGATCCGGCTCCAAAGCGGATCCGGCACTGAGTGCAAGTGGACCGTGATACGGGTCCATTTCATGGGTCCGTTCCGGATGTCTTCGCTGTGTGGGGGGGTTTCAGTACACAGAAGGAGGAAAAATAAAGCAACTTGGTTTTAGTGTACAGAAGGAAAATTAATAAAACCATCAATGACTTTTCTATGCATGTGTATGCATGTAGTTAAAACAGGCTTCTATCATCTTAAAAATATAGCCAGAGTCCGCCCGTTTCTTTCTCGAACCAACACAGAGATGCTGATTCATGCTTTTGTCTCAGGTAGAATCGACTATTGTAATGCATTGCTCTCTGGTGTTCCCAAAAAGACCATGTCACATCTTCAGCTTCTTCAGAACTCAGCTGCTCGTGTGTTGACGAAGACCAGAAAGCGGGCTCACATAACACCTGTTTTGAAGGCATTGCATTGGCTCCCTGTGTCTTTTAGGATCGATTTTAAGGTTCTTTTGATGGTTTTTAAAAGTCTTAATGGTCTTGCGCCTTCTTATCTTTTAGATTTACTCTCATCTTATGAACCATCGCGGCCTCTCAGGTCCTCAGGCACTGGCCTTTTAAAAATACCTTTTGTTAATACTAGAACCTACGGTGAGGCTGCTTTCGAACATTATGCCCCACGTTTATGGAACAGTCTTCCGGAGAACCTGAGAGCTGCAGAGAATGTTCATATTTTTAAAACCAGGCTCAAGACCTTCCTTTTTAATAAGGCATTTAACTAATTATAATATTTTATATTATATTTTAAACATGTTCTTAGTTTTTATGCCAGTACTTTTTATGTTATATTATATGTCAGTTTTAGTTTCAGTTCCTTAATTCCAGTGTTTTCTCTGCATGGGGGGCAGCTGGTCTCCAGGACTTGGGGGGCAGCTGGTCTCCTGGATCTACCTGTGATACTGCAATGGTATGCAATGATAGTGTTCTCTTTCTGGTTCTTCTGTGCCGAGCCATGTTATCCATGTGTTTATTTATCTTGTCTCATCATTTTTTATATGTATGTGTGTGTCTATGTGTTTGTGTGTATGAGCATGTGCAGTGGTGGCCCACCGCTGGTTGCGGTGTGCCGGGGCTGGTGCTGCGGGAGGGATCCGTGTGTTTCATGATGCCGTTGATTATTTTGTTTTTACATTGTTAAGCACTTTGTGCTGCATTTATTTGTATGAAAAGTGCTATATAAATAAAGTTTGATTGATTGATTGATTTTCTGTTTTGTTTGATCAGCACTTTTACTGCCGTGTTACAGGTTCTGTTCAGAAACAATCTGTTCAGGTATGTGAATAAACACTTATGGTACAAAATCTTTCGATGTAAATATCTTATTTCTCAGCCTGGATACGGGTGGCTTATAGTCCGGTGCGGCTTATATGTGACAAAATATATATTTTGTTTATATTTTAATGGGTGCGGCTTATATTCAGGTGCGGCTTATAGTCCAGAAAACTGTTGGGTTGCTCATAGTGACTGTGGCTGCAGAGTGTCTGGAAGTAGAGCTTTAATCCAACCCAGAAACATGTGGCCACTCTACTGATACGTCATAGTGACTCTAACCACTTGGGAGTGGAGATCAGATGTTTCCAGCCTAGAATGGAGCTTCGTTTTTCTCCACGTTCTCCAGACGGATCCTCTTGTGAATGTTGGAAGGTAAAGGTGATCAAAAGATTAGTCCCATTTAATCTGATTCTGTACATTTGTCAGATCAAATGGCTTTATAATTACATTTATATTCCCTCAGTATTTCTCACGGTTATGCCCTTCTTCTCTGGGTACTCTGGTGCATTGATGGAAAGCTGTCACCAGAACTGAACTGTAGTTGAGCCGTTCAACAGTTGCTTGCTGTTTCTGCAGATACGTTTGGTCCCATTGGTGCTGCTCCTTATAGTTAGTTTTGTTTGTGTGTGTGTGGTCCCATGATGAAGTGGTGGCCTCTCACCTGAAGATGACCAGGACAGGCTCTAGACCTACGAGACAGCCAGTATATAAAACTGCAAACACGTCTGAAAGTTAACAGATAAAACCATTGAAGTTTTATCCTATAAATCCATATCTTACAGTGCGAGGAGCAAAGATCACTGTGTTCATGCTTTCCAGGTACATTTCATTGTTGTGACTTGTAAATAAATCCAAACAAACTTTTCAATGCCAAACCAAAGTTTGTGCTAGAGAAAGGATAATAAGAAATGACTCATATATATTATTGTATTATAGGACCCTTAATATTGAGACTAAACATGATAGGGAGACCTATTCTCACACGTGTTGGAAACAGCATGCAAACAACCCTGAAGACGTTTTTACATTTCAAAGTCAAGTCCTCTGCTCCAGCTGCATAGACTTTCTTCGTCATCTCACGTGAGGAAGCAGATCCAGGAACATGGATGGAAGAGGGCTGAGCTCACCTGAGGACACGACTACGAGACTTCTGGACCAGGAAGTAGCGGCAGCAGAAACAGGAAGTCATTTGCTGACTTACTCTCGTCACCAAACTGTGTGGTGTGGAGGTGGTAAGTCTGGTGCCGAGCGCAATTACATCCAATCACCTCCTCTTCATTAGAGTCCCTGTCAGAGAACCGGAGGACTGACACCACTCTTATCGTAATATGGCTGTTTTTGACCAATAATCAAAGATATCGCAGCGATTCTCTGACCGTGTCTTGTCTGCGACAGCCTGAAATCACAGTGTAGAAGCTCTAAGGATGGAAAATGATAAGATTTTATCAACAATGAAGAAATAAATACACTTAGAAGTGTTTTTTGCATCAGCACAACTGCTTTACAGACTCAAACTCCAAAAACAACACTGCCAAGTGTTCGGGAACGTAGTTCAGCTGACAGTATTGTCTCCACTTCGACCACAACTACAGGGTCATGGGTTGTGATTCAGTTCTGGTGTCTTGGGTTTGGTTTTTGGGTTTTAGAGTTTTGGCGGTTGGTCTGTTTTTCTAAAGTTTCGTGTGTTGTTTCCTTCTTTACTTTGACTGTTTGCACCTGTGTCTCATTTGCTTCTCTGCGTATTTAAGTCTCGTCTTTCCCGTCTCGGTTTGGTGGATTGTCTGTTGGTTTCCCGTCCTCCCTCCCGTCCCCCAGTCCTCCTCCGTGTTCCTGCCCTGTCGTCTCGCTGTTCCCCTTCTTCATTACTGCAGTTAAGTTTCGTTCTGGTTTTGCATAAGAAATAAAAGACTTTTTGTTGGGATCTCCCGCCTCTCGCTCTCCTGCATTGTGGGTCCTGTCTAAAATCATGACACACAAAATAAACATCTTAAGTGTTATGTTTTGACTCCAAGAATCCAAGACGATCCATGTTTAGACTTGATCTGTGGTAGCTGAGATTGTAAAACCTAAACCTCAACTCAGGGATACCAGGCATGTTTAGGGAGTCCTAGTATGAGAAAGGTTAAACTGATATACTATGCTTTTGCCTCCATTAACCCCCAGAGTAGTTAGGTTGGTAGCAGCTACTACGGGTAAACAGGGGCTAAAGAGGACGCTTGCTAACTAAGAGGCATGTTTATTCTTGCATTGTCACTGTCAACCTAAAATACATTGATGTTTGAGGGAGGTCAACATCATAAACTCCAAAGTCTGGCGCATTGAAATGCACCAACAATACCAGACCTCATTGCTAATGTTTCACAGCCTCAGTCACTGTTTCAGTACCAAGCACATGGTTATTCTTCTTCGAATGTTACAGAGGAAAATAAATCATGTTTTTAAAATTAAAACCAATTTTTTTCTACCTGATAATCAAAAGCGACAAAGGAAATCTCCACGCATCTTTGTCGATCAAAGATGGATTCAGACTTTACCCTTGACTTTCGCACTTTTGGCTCGGCGTAACTCTACCCTGACTGACCCTCCCCTTCCTCCCTTGCTGACCTCTCACCAGGGCAGGCCTGAATTTACATTCTTCAACAATCCCTTAAGCTCAGCAACCAAGATGTTCTCATCCCCTGATCAAAACAGACCTGTTGACACGTCCAGCTGAGTCCCAGAGCACAGTTTGTCCTCTTCAGCTCCTCTAATTGGCTCGCTGAGAGGAAAAATACATTGTTTGGAGAGGTGATGGCAGGAGAAGAAGCCCTTTTAGCTAAATCTTCCTGTTTGTTGCTGGCTGTCGCGCACCGTGACAAGTACAGCTCCATTAGGAGGAGATGGGCTGAGCTTCACTCTGCAGGTTTTGACCCTTTATGAATTACCACCTTTATAGTGGTGGAAGGGTTTTTATCTTTGAATATGTCCCAGGAGCTATGATGTCGGGGGCAGTTGTCCCTGGTAGCATCTCACAAGTCAAACTGGTCCTGGGGGACAGGTCAGACTAAGGGTGAATTCCAATTCCTCCCTTAACCCTCAATCTCAACCCTCGATCTCATAAATGTTCGCTCCTGTGAAGTGCAGGTGTTGTCCCGATTCTCAGAACGTCAAGTTGAGGGACAAGTTTGAGGGCTGTATCACCCTCAATATTGAGAATCTCCGGCACCACCCTTGGGAGTAAGGGCTACCCAGAAGGCATTGCGTATTTTTTGCCAAAAGTCTTCGAAAAGGATGGCGCCGAAATAAGTGAGCTTCAAATGTAAGTATTTTCGTAGTTAATAAATATATAAATGTTACGAAACTATCTTATTGTCTATGTTATTTATATTTATATTATCTTATTCTTCTTCTACGTCATCTTCTCCTTCTTCTTCGTCGTCGTTGTTTTCCTGACAGACTGGACGTAGCTTTGGCGTTAGGCCGCCCCCCACAGTCTGAAGACGTGACTGCACTCAAGGGGTGTCCCATTTCTAAGTCACACTTACTTTCGAGGGCCGAGATTGGGGGGTCAAAGACTGAGGGTTAAGGGCGAGGGTTGAGATTGAGGGTTAAGGGAGGAATTGGAATTGGCCCTAAGACCTGCATGGACAAGACAAACCAATATCCCTTGCCTGGACACAGGTTACCAGGGTCCCACCTTGGAAACAGGCATGATGAGGGGCTCGTTGGTGAGTGCTTGGTGGATGTGGACCCTGGGTGGGGTCGGCACAAACCAGTGATGTGGGTTCCCCCTCCTGTGAGCTCACCACTTGCAGGGGGAGCCATGTGGGCTGGATGCGCTGTGTTATGTGCAGCGGTTAAAACCGTGGGCCTTGCTCTGTGGCTGCTACATTTGATTTACCTTAGTCCTGCCACCTCTGAAGCCAGCGTCCTTCTGGCTGTCCTGGACTACAGCTTCCATGTTGACTGGATGACCAGATAAAGGGCAGACGGCACTGAGATGCAAGTACATCCTTTGTTTCTCGCAAAACTTGTAAATACTTCATGTAACCCTTCGTACGACCCTCATAAATTAGTGACTGCAGTTAGAAATAGCTTAATGACAAACCTTCACTCATCAAAAAGTGTAGTCATGACCTGTGCTTATATTCAGGAGCTGCAGCCAGCGGTGGTGAAGTGTGGACTTGAAGCAACCCCTGAGCGTCCAGAAGGCCATTTAGGCCACTCCCACCTGTGTCTAACGCTGAGCTGATACAGACCCGAGTTAGGAGGGGGGCAGGCCAGTAAAATGAAGTATTTCCATTGCTGCTCATATCACTCTAAATGCATGTGCATTCAAACATGCGGTTTGTAGACCAGGCGGGTGCTTCAGGAGGACTTACCAAGGTTCAAGGCTCAAGGTAGCTTTACTATCCCCCAAAGTGCAATTTGCTTCACAGCCAGCAGTACGCATTTTTTCCACACTGCTTTTTAAAAAGGATGATTCGCACCCTCTGAGGCCATAAAATAACTCAGAACAGGATAATGTTCAAAGTCTGAGGAGGGACACGAAAATTGAATCATCCGCAAATCTGTTTGTACATAAAACAAATAATAGAAGGGAGAGGACGGAGCCTTGAGGAGATTTAGGATCAAACCTCCTTCACTTTCACCCGCTGCGAACTCATTGTGAAGACGTCCACCAGGCAGCAGATCAGACCAGCATCAGGGCTGTAAGTGCTCCTCACAGCATTGAGTCTGCTAAAATGTGTGGCTGTAGTTAAAAGCAGAGGAAAGTCTCCCCTGACCACAACAAGAGCTCAGAACGCAGCAGTAGCACTCCAGTGTCAGTTTTTGTACTAAATCTCATGGCTTTCAACACTCCAGAAGCTGTATATATTTTCTAGGGCTGGGCAACGATTAAAATTTTTAATCGCGATTAATCGTATTATTTCCCTGCTTAATCACAATTAATCACATTGTATACGCAAAATCAAATAATGAATTCAAAAGTAGTGTAAAATGCACTTTTATTTAAATGTTCTGCTGCCATATGAACTAAAGTGTCATAACATTTGTTGTTCAAACACTTTTAACATCAGCACTTGTCAGTAACACAGATTTAGTGTAAATCTCATCTTAAAAAATGTAAAATAAAATAAATCTTATTGCCACTGCCAGAGCATTAATGTCATCCTGATTTTATGAAAAAAAAAAAAAAAAAGTCTATAAACAAAATCCAACAAAATGATTGTGTCTCAGCACAATCAGAACATTAAAACAGGTAATTTCTGAGGTAACAGCAGAAACTTTTAACGGGGAGTTCAACTTGTCAGTTGTTACAAATAACCTTGTTTCTGTTGAATCCTCCGTCTGGGAGAACTTTAAAATGAAAATGTCCATGTTAAAGTTCAGTAACTTTATCAATCCGTGTATCATTCATTCTTTCCATTTTCAATTGTCAATCAAAAATTAAAAAAAATTAAAAAGTGACATTTTTTTACGTTTTTTGTTTTTTAATCTAACACAACAAACAAAAAAATGCCTGTTTTTACTTTATATTTCAATTTTAGACTTGGATCAAAAATACGAAATTAAAAAACGGGCCACAGAACTGAATTTGTTTTATAATCGAGGACTGGACTTTCTGTTGTCATTACACATCTGTGCCACTAGATGGAGCTGCACTGCAGTAACCAGCTAGAGAACAGCAGGACAGTGAACACATGGAGCAGATCTGATGGAACATGGAGGAATGACGCCAAAGTTTTGTTGCAGTCCAGAATTTTTAATATTGCTACCTGAGTTGCTACCCGAAATGTAAAGTTCACAGATTTTTACCGTTCTCCATGTCTGTTTTAGCTTTTCCTTGTTTACCTGCCAATTGTCTTCCGGTTCCGCAGCAGACAGTAACAGACTTTTCAAAACAAAAGCATGTGAGCAACATGCGTTAACGTGCGATAAAATAAATGTCGGCGTTAATAAATTAATGAGCTAACGTGATAACGTGTTAACTTGCCCATCCCTAATATGTTCAGTGTACGGTAGTTTAAAATGGCAAAAACCCAAAAGGTTTAGGTTGATACCATCAAAAGTCAATCACAAATGTTGATAAAGGATATAATGGTTGGTTCACTTGTGTATTACAACAATGGAAGGACCCGCTGGCACAATTTAGTGTCAGTGTAGACTACTTTTATTGACTACTGAGACTACTGGTGAAAAATAAGCTGTTCGGTAGGTAAGTAGGTTTTTTTTTTTCTAAAGTTGGCACAAGTAGAAGAAATCAACATATGAAATGGATGGATGGTGTTTCCAGTGCACCTTGATATGCTGCCCCCATCTGGTTCAGGGTGGTTCTGCCACGTAGACCTGCTTTGATAACCCAGAAGTAACGGTGCGTACAAATCATTCTGCCTGTGTTTGGCAACACAACATAGGCTGTTAGAGGAAGAGAGCATGTTCGAAGCTTTGTTCTTGTCTTTAAAAGACAAGAACTGGCTGGAGTGAAAGCCCAGTAGTGGAGAAGCGAAGATGATTTTGCATGGTATTCATATGGTGCTTCAAGGATCTGCAACATCACATACTTCAGCACTGACATCAACACTGCGGCGATTGTTCCTGGCTTTGAGCCCGTCGGAAGAAAGTGGAAAAATCAAAGGCTCTATCCGGGACAAAACCGTGATGCTAATGAGATCAGCTACAAGTATGAACGATGACACATGATGAACTGGTGATATTTCTGAAGTTCCCCCAGTTGGCCTGCTATTCTCGCCGCGCTGTGACTCATCACGCTGATATCACAACTATGAGGGACTTTTACTTCCCAGCATAGATTCACGGGGACGAGGATGACATTGCTTTTCCTCCATGACCACCCACTGCATGTAATGGCAACGCAGGTCATTCAGCATCCCTCTCAATCAGATGTCATCATTTACGTTTCACCATGAATTATAAGTGGGACTGCAGCGTTTGGAAGTGGAGTCTCGGTATTAGGCGCTACCGTCAGGCGTGAGCTGTGGCTGGATGCCTGAGGCCTGACTGTCATAAAACTCGCTCTAATCAGTTACAGCGTACAGCTGCAGTGTCGACCTGATCGTGTTTCCCTTCCAGAGCACCTGCTTCCAGCCGTGATCGCGGCTCTCCGAGGCCACAGACCGCCGAAAAACCCTCTGACTCACCCGAGGCATCCACGCACACGCGGGCGCGGGCGCGCCCACGCGCGTGTGCGTATCGGCTTACACGGCGCCGTGCGTGCCGAGAGCTAACACGCTCCTCCGCAAACTTCGTCATTTTATTTTCGTGCCCGTCACGATTTCACACGTCTTTTCTGGGCGTGGTTGGATAATCCCTTCCAGGGCAAATGCCCTGTGGGCCGGCGGGGCCGCCGCACGTTTCGCCGGGACCGTCACGAGTCCCAGAAGAAAGAAAAAAAAAAAGTGAAGTCTAAGTGAAGACACCCTCAACACTCTGGCATGCTTTCTAAGTTCTTCAGGAAGACTTCATCCAGTTTTTCCATGGGATATTAGTAGTTCATATATAACATGTTTAGAGTACAAAACATCAGGTTTATAGGAACACCTTTGGCACAATATTTCATTTTAAAGAAAAAATAATGTCTGAAATTAGGGATGCATGATAACTGTTTTTTAAAACCGATACTGATAACCGATAACTTTCAGCTCCTAAAGGGCGATACCGATAACTGATAACACACACATATACCCAAGATCATTACATCAATACTATGAACAAAATCACTGTCAAGCCTCTCAAACATTTTCGTAAAGCTATCAAACAAACCTGTTTGATATCTCACATTAACTTAAATAAGGTTCATTACTGACTGATATAAAAAATAAAGGCTCCTTGAACTGATGGAAATACATGCATCAGAATTATTAACTGAAAAAGATTAACATTTAAAGGATTTTGACTTGTGGTTCCATTTAAATTAATACCTTTAATTAAAGTAAATAAGGTTCAGTGATGTTTTTTTTTTTTTTATCTCATGGAAGCTTTAGATGAGAGAGATGAGGGGAGGGGAGACTGCTGCTGGCTTGAGCACGTTAGCATTAGCTTGCGCGATTTCAAAACTCCATGGAAGAGATTGTTTTGTTGTAGGTGGCCGATCAGGTTTTACGTGGAGGATTCGCCACAAACAACCACCAAACTATCTTCTTCTGAAACTTTCTTTTCTTTTTTAAAGATTTTTTTGGCACTACTGGCCTTTATTGATAGTGGAGAGAGACAGGAAGGGGGGCAGAGAGAACGGGGAAGACATGCGGCAAATGGCCGACGAGCCGGGAGTCGAACTCGCGACCAGCTGCACGAGGACTGTGTCCTCTGTATGTGGGCCGCCTGCCCGAACCACTGCACCTGTATTCTTCTGAAACTTTAACGAAGTTCCATGCCATCGCCGCCATGTTTGTTGTGATCAGTACGCTGTGCTGCAGGCTGCATTCAAGGTTTAACGTAAATTCCGGTGTTCCCTTGTTTGCTAGTCATTCTTTCAGCCTTTTCTATTTTTTTTTTTTTTTTTATGTGTAACATGAGGGGAAATACTGCGAATATCGATTAAAGTTAGCAACTACAGAAATGATGACTGACTTAACAAGTTGTTTTCTGGCATGAGGGGGTATTCTTGATTTTCTTGATTGAGAAATCGTTTTTCTGATTATGCCGATGTTACTTGAACATAACATTCACTGTCGGTCATTTAAGACTCAGAGGGAGCGAGGCACTGCTGTGTTGACAAAAATATATATGTTATCAGGGCTATTTGTTGTGATATCGGACTTATTGGGATGACGTCATAATTTCCTGTTATCGGCCCGATAGTTATCGTGCACCCCTATCTGAAATAAAAATCTTTTTTTTTTTTTTACATCCATCATTTCTGGTAAACTCAGAAATTACAGCTGCCTCTGCAGTGTCATTTGCAGTGGCACCACCTGCACTGAAATAACAGGAAAAGTTCAGTCAAATGGTCAAATTGACGCAGATCCACAATACAAGAGGAACAATTACAATGAAATAGTGAACAAACAGAACACATGTATGGGGGGGGAAATAATCCTCATCATCGCTGTTGTCATAGTCACTGTCCTCCTCTACAGTCTAGTCTTCCTCAAGCAACGTCTTGTCTTCTGGACAGTCAAAACTTTGTTGAAGGGCGGAAATATTTGACAATTCATTAATTATGGTGAGTTTTGGATGTTGTTGAATTCATTTTCACCAGCGTCGTCCTGAAGGTCCAGCGAAGATAACAAATCTGTTGTTGCCTGAGTGAAAAGACTATCATTAGCATCACGAATAAAATGACCTTTCACCGAAACACAGAATACAGTTCCTGAAACACACAGAATTCCTGAAACCCACAGCCTCCTCAGCAAAATCACGCTCTCTGCAGAAGATACGCTTTTGAAAACTTTAAACTTCACGATTAGTGATGTCTTCAAAGTTGAACACATGTGAAATATGCATGTTGGTCAACCGGCCCAAATATTTACATTGATAACGTTAAAAAACATTATACTCCAATAAATATTGCAGAACCCTTTTAATTTCCAACCATACCAACATAGACGACATTCAAATGATGTTCAAATCAATCAATTCAAACCAACTGGGCTTCTCAGCATTATAAAGCTAAATTTAGCCGTAGCTTAGAACACAATCATCGTCTTTTACAGTGTGCAGGCATTACTGCGCACCTTTTCACGTACACTTTATCTGCTTCTAAAAGGCAAAAACCAAACCAGAGACAAACAAAAATTAGATAATTACCTGTCAAGAAGAAGTACAGTTAATTCTCTGTCCGACTGAAAACGGAGCGAAAATTTGCTGAACGAAAAATCGCTGAGCAAAAATACGCTACGCGAGTGAAATTTTGCTGAGCGAAAAATCACTGAGTGAGAGTGAAAAATCGCTGAATGAAAATTCGCTGAGCGAAAAAAAATCGCTAAGCGAGAGTGAAATTTCGATGAGCGAAAAATCGCTGAACAAAAATTTGCTGTGCAAGAGCGAAAAATCGCTGTGCGACAGCAAAAATTCGCTGAGCAAAACAATCGCTGTGCAAGGATGAAAAATCGCTGAGCGAAAAATTTGCTGAGCGAAAAAATCACTGTGTGAGAGTGAAAATTCGCAGAGCGAAAAAATTCGCCAAACGAAAATTCGCTGACGAAAAAATCGCTGTGCGAGAGTGAAATTTCGCTGAGTGAAAAATCACTGAGCGAAAATTTGCTGTGTAAGAGTGAAAATCGCTGTGTGACAGCAAAAATTCGCTGAGCAAAAAAATTGCTGTGCGAGAGTGAAAATTAGCTGAGTGAAAAATCGCTGAGTTAAAATTCACTGTGAGAGAGCGAAAAATCGCTGTGCAGGAGTGAAAAATTGCTGAGCGGAAATTCGCTCAGAAAAAAAAAATCGCTGTGCGAGAGTGAAAAATCGCTGAGCGAAAAATCGCTGAGCGAAAATTCACTGTGCAATAGCGAAAAATCGCTGAGTGAAAATTCGCTGTGCAAGAGCGAAAAATCGCTGTGTGAGAGCGAAAATTTGCTGAGCAAAAAATCGCTATGCGAGAGTGAAAATTCGTTAGACGATAATATTATGGTAATATTTCCCATGACGGTATCAAAGAATGCAATGAAGGTTCGAGGGCGTGAAACAAAAGAGGGAGCAAATTTTTGACAAAATTTCGAGAGCAGCAATTTTTTGAAGTTTTTCGCCGAATTTTGCTGAAATTTGTCGAAGTTCTACAAATTTTGTCACAGTTTATTTTTGCTGGTAGTGTAACAGAAGCAACCAGTAAATAAATGATTACATATAAATTAATTTATTAAATCATTGTGTGTGTACGTATCATCTCCTGGATTTCAGGTCCTACAGCTCTAGCGCTTGAACCTCCGGGAGTCTGGAGAGTTTCTGGCCCGGCTCTCTCATCTACAAGGTACAGCTCACCACTGTGAAACCCTCACGCTTGTTAAGTCTTGTTAAAAACAAGGATTACTTCACCAGTTCTGGAGAAGGCAGAGCGCTGAGACAAAGACATTCTTTCCAGTTTACTGTTGGACCTGAATGAAACCACCACCTCTGACATGGAGCCAGAACAGAGAAAAAGGCCATAACTGTCCGTCTGTGACTCCAGGAAACTGCTGTTTGTGAATGATTATTAAGGCTCAGCTGTGGAGAATCAGGATGGAGCAGAGTCACTTGATAGCAACATAAAACCTGCGCATCCCACCTTTAAAACTATGCAGCACATCATTTGAAAATGTATAATCTGCATTTTGGCTGGGCACCCGTTAGTATTAGTCACAGATGTCACAGGATGTGGTTCAGTCTAAAACACACACAATGATTAATGAGCAAACGAACACCAGCAATGGAGTCATGGTTTCATTTCTTTATATTTGAAGATATAATGTTCTCCCAATCATCAGTCATACATCAGTTGGATCCAAGTTCTGTTTAGTTGGTTCAGCATGTGGTTCTGCTCTGTGTTTGGCTCATCAGACCCTCGTAAACATTCCCCATTTGAAGTTGTGTATTTTGTGACGCTCGTTTCGTGTCGTTCACCATTCTGCAGTAATGTCACACTTTCAAGCGTCTCGGTCCACGTTCGTTCCCATGTCCCGTATCCAGTCCTTCCCGTGTTGGACCATCTGAGGGCTGCAGCCTGCCCCAGCTGTCACCGGGCAGCAGGCAGCGTACGTCCTGGATGGGTTTCCAGTCCGTCACAGGGCCACACAGAGACAAACGAGACAAACAACCGTGCATGCTCCTCGGGTTTAGAGTCCCCCGGGGAGACCCAAACGGCCAGAGGACATGCCAAGTGCTCTGCTCTGAAACCAGAGCTTCAAGGTTCAATTTTTGGTTGTGGTGACGTCTTCCTTTCTCCCCCAGTGATAACGCTGATACTCCCTGCCCCTAATTCACCCAAGATGACCATATATAAACCAAAACGAGCCACAAACTCTATATTGCTGAATATAAACTGGAGAGTAGGGATGCACGATAACTGTTTTTTAAAACCGAAAACCGATAACTTTCAGCTCCTAAAGGCCGATACCGATAACACATACATATACCTAAGATCATTACATCAATACTATGAACAAAATCAAAAATAGTTGGACTCATTAAACGAACAGATATTTATTTTTTCCAATGAAAAACTATTGTCAAGCCTCTCAAACATTTTCGTAAAGCTATCAAACAAACCTATTTGATATCTCACATTAACTTAAATAAGGTTAATTACTGACTGATATAAAAAATAAAGGCTCCTTGAACTGATGGAAATACATGCATCAGAATTACTAACTGAAAATGATTAACATTTAAAGGATTTTGACTTGTGGTTCCATTTAAATTAATACCTTTAATTAAAGTAAATGAGGTTCCTTGATTTATTTTGTTTTTTTATCTCATGGAAGCTTTAGATGAAAGATGAGGGAGAGGAGAGGGGAGACTGCTGCTGGCTTGCGCACGTTAGCGCTAGCTCACGTTAGCGCGATTTCAAAACTCCATGGAAGTGATTGTTATGTTGTAGGTGGCTGATCAGGTTTTACGTATTAAAGCTTGTGCTTCCCTCCTCGTAGAATTCACTCAGAGGATTCGTCACAAATAACTACCAAACTATCTTCTTCTGAAACTTTAACGAAGTTCCACGCCGCCGCCATGTTTGTTGTGATCAGCACAATGCATGCTGCATTCAATGTGTAACGTAAATTCTTATGTTCCCTCGGTTGCTCGTCGTTCTTTCAGCCTTTTCTATTTTTTTTTTCTTTTTTATGTGAAACATGACGATTCAAGTCCGCAACTACTAAAATTATGACTGAGTTAAGTTGTTTTCTGGCATGAAGGGGTATTCTCGATTTTTCCTGATTAAGGAATCGTTTTTCTGATTATGCCGACGTTACTTGAACATAACATTCACTGCCGGTCATTCAAAGCTCAGAGGGAGCGAGGCACTGCTGTGTTGACAAAAATATATATGTTATCGGGGCTATTTGTCATGAAGTTATCGGAATGATGTCATAATTTCCTGTTATCTGCCCGATAGTTATTGTGCACCCCTACTGGAGAGCACAGACTGACATACAGCAGGAATCAATAGTTTTCACAAATCAAGTTTTACTTCTCATTTCAGGATAAAGGAAAAGATGTTACTGTACTATAATGGGGGGGTGTGCTTCTCCAGACGTGTCAAAATTAAAGGGGGTGGGGTTAAAGGTCATGGGCGACGGGGGGGGGGGGGTGGCTGTAAACAGGTACGGCCCAGTTTTATTTATGAAGCTGCAGCCGCAGTCGGGGTCACGGTTGCTCAGAGCAGGAGGAGGGTCATTATCTTCCCCACAGGAGTAGGAAGTTGGTCACGGGGTCAGAGGTCGAGAGGGTGGGGAAAGCAACAAGAGGGGGTGTGTGTTCGTGGGCACGAAGGGGGTCGGATCGACAGGTGTGCCACCGCTGCGGAGGGGCCACACCTGCCGCGCCTGTCAATCAGCATCCAGAGTGTGTGGTTACAGTCTGAGTGTCTGTACGTGTGGACAGTTTTCCTTTTTTTTTCTTTTTCTTTCTTTCTTTCTCGCTGTTAATGAGACGAAAAGTATATTCATAAAAAGGGAGAAACAGAAGCGCAGACTAAACAAACGTTTCTCACCTTTTTACCAGGTTTTAATGCTCGCTTCTCTGTGTGTCCGAATGGATAAAAGAGCCACGATGACAGTTTTGTAAAAACAGCTATAGTACAACAAGTTTGGAAAACTTTTAAAACTGTCATAAAAAAACTTTAAAATGATGAGCCAAGCAGCGGCAACATGTAAATAAGCGACATCAGGGAGGGAAACGGGGAAAAGGGAATATAGAAGCGAAGTATTTTATCCAAGTAAAATGAAGAGCTAAGTAGCCGTCGGCGCCCCGGCGGGTCCTGCGCTCCAGCGTTCGGCTCCGCTCGTCTCCCGTGTCGGCCAGCTGTGCGGCTGAGCGTGCAGGGACGTGCATTTGCTGCGTCAGCGGCAGGTGCAGATTAGACGGGTCGTTGCCCCGACAGTTGCAGTCGACCCGAGACAACACATGCAGAATGCGCTCGTACACAACGGGCCTTCAGTGAGTCAGCACCGTGGACGGTGGGTTTGAGCTGCACTTTAGACGTTCGCAGGGTAGGGATGGAACGATTATAGTGAACAAATTATCACGGTTTACGATATTATCACGGTATTCTTAATTGCTGTACAAATGTCCAAAAAAAAACACATACATTTTAATAATTTCACAAAATCTTGTGATTTTCTTGTCATATTGAAACATCAGAAGCCAAAATTTTATCTAAATGAAACTTTCACATTAAAAGGGCAAACAACTGGCACAGAAAGAGGTTTTATTTTAAATGAACAAAATAAATAACAGGAACAAAGCTTATTTGTCTGGTACAAATTTAAATAAACACTTTAACAACCATAGTAGGTCAAAATATGCAAACAATTATCAGGAACAAAAATTATAGTGCAAGATCAAATGAAATAAACTTTGGACTTTAAGCTGAACCTTAAATAAGTATAAATGTGCAAATAAAGAAACAGTTGTAAAGGAGCCAAATATGTTGTTCTGAATTGTAGTTCACTCTGTGTGTCTGTGGGTGTCGCTGTGTTGTTACCTGAGGGTCAGGTATAAAGGTAGCTGCCTGTTATTGGTTAGCTGTTTGACCCAGAAGGGCAAAAGGTTTTTGACCGCTGTGGCGCTAACTGCTCAGTTAATGGAATAAATTAATATTTTTCTGCAGCAGAAAAACATCGTTACGGTTATTTTTCAATCAACACGCAACGGTAACGTTTACGAAATGTGAGTTAGCGAAGCGCGTTAACCAGGTTAGTCTTGGTCAAACATCTCAGTAGCTTGAAGCATTAGCCTTAGCTCCTTCAAGTTGCTACTACAAATTACAATAATAAAATGTAAACAAGTGCTCTGCAGACAGGATAACTGTCCTCCACCAGTTGTCCCTCTGCGTTCTTAAAAAAAAACAAACAAACAAACAAACAAAAAAAAAAAAAAAATATATATATATATATATATATATATATATATATATGCTCAGACCTCGGATTTCGTCCTTTTAGTGGGTTGGTAAATGTCCTGCGTGCTATCACCTCTTTCCCCCATGCTAACGTTACGATGCCGATGTTACAAGCTACAAATTCACGTGAGACACAGTCACGAGTCGCTCGCAGACTTGAATGAGGCTGATATTACATATCCTGGTAATCAACCGCGATAATGAGATGAAGTCAAACATAAACGGTAATCGTTACCACGTAAAATTTTAACCGCGCTTTACCGTAATACCGGGAACCGTTCCATCCCTAGCGCAGGGTAACGAAATCAAGCATGTTCAAGTCCTCAGCGTGATGTGAGAATCAAATTCATCCTAATGTAATAAACTAATACAACACAAATGGAGAGTCGCTGATGGAACTCTGACTGTTATATAACCAGTGGAGGTTTTTAATCACACATGCAGGACCTTTTCTGTTCAGTGACATCACCAGCTCCCAGTTAAAACACACCATCTACCAGTAACTCACACCACAACCAGCAGAAACCGGTTCGACCTCCGTCAGGTCTCCTTCCAGTTAGGAAGACCTAAAAACACAAAACACCTAAAAACAGCGCCGCTACAACCATACGGTCGAGTGGTGACTGAAGTGGCGTCGCTTTTGCACGTGCTGAAGTCGTGAGAGGACTTGAAGAACGTTGTCTTTGCTTTTGTGTGCGTGTGTGTGTGTGTGTGTGTGCGTGTGTGTGTGGTAGAGACAGTACGTCTCTTTGTAAAGTTTGATTTCATGGTTCATTTGCACTTTTTTCTCAAATTGTTCCTCCATTTCTGTTGATTCAGAGACAATTTTCTTCTGTATTAAATTCATTCTGAGCTCGACTGAGTGTAAACTTGTTTTAATCTTCATGTGAATGCTACATATGTGTGTGTGTGTGTGTGTGTGTGTGTGTGTGTGTGTCGCTGTTAGGACTGTCCTCCTTATTAGTTAGATACCGTGTCTTCATAGTTTGTCTAGGGCCTCATCCTGCACCGAGAACAAACTCGATGAGCAAACACTGTGTTCTGTACGGAGAAAAAAAAGTTCTTTAGTCTCTAGAGGGTGCTAATCCTGTTTTTGTACAAGTGCACGCGTGTGTATGTGTGTGCGCATGTGTGCTTTGAAGGCCATGAGGGACCCCAGAGACTCTCCAGTTGCAGGCCTGCAGACTGGCTGGCACCCTCAAAGTAGCTTCTTCATCCTGGAGACAGCTGTTGTCTCTGTGACGACACGCTCAGCCAATGAGGGCCTGGGTGGGGAGGGGACAGGGCCTGTTGGCCTGGATGTGTGTGTGTGTATGTGTGTGTATGTGTGTGATGCCAGTAATATCAAGTCACAACGTAAATGCAAAGTTAGATATAAATGCGGAGAAAAATGACGAGAGGATCTCAGTTCTCAGCTCGTGTTTGAGCCGTTGTGCTGAAGCTCGGCGTCTGTGGCTCGGTCCAGTTGGCCCCGTGCAGTAAACACCATTCCTTTAGCGCCGCCGCGGCGGAGGAAAAGACTGCATGTCGACCCCACGACAAGGAAATGTAACTCTGGAAGTAATCCTGCCGTCGGGGGCTGGACCTGCTGGGACCGGACTGAGCCTTCACTGAAGCTGGTTTACAGCTCAAAAGGAACTGGAGCTATTTGCCAAACACATGCAAGTCCACCATGTTTCCCCGCTCTGTAATCCACCTCAAATCAGCACACATGTATGTTTTTCTCCACAGCGTGAAACCACGACATTAAAGGTTCGGTCTTTGAGGAGTAACTAAGTCTAAGTATAAGTCTAACTTATCGGCAAACGTTAACATTTTTCACTGGCAAAACATTTCTCTTTTTAAAGAGCATTATAGTGATCCCTTGCCACTTCGCGGTTTAAGTTCTGCGGTTTTAGTTATTCGCAGATTTTTTTCCAGAAATATATTATATAATAAATTTTTTTTTTTTTTTTAAATCGCGGAAACATCACAGGATGTTGTGCGCGTTCTCTCGCAGTGAAGAAATGTTGTGAGCCAGCCTGGCCCCTTTAAGAAGGTAGCCTTATGGGTAATGGTGTGGCCTTATGGGTAATGTAGTGTGTGTGTCGTGGGACGGCAGAATGAAAACGAGGTTAGATGAAAAGTGTAGTGAGCATCAACACCAGCCCAGCGTGTATAGATTTACATTCTCTGTTAACCGACAGGAGCCCAACAATACAACCTGTGTGATGTTACAAGTTCCTGCAGTGCCAGAATAAAGTTCCCGTTCCATGCAGAGAAAACCAGACTTTTTGTTTTGTTGTTGTTAGCGTGTTAGCCGCTAATTACGAGCCAAAAATAGCACAATACCAGCGGTTTGTTTACTACAGTTCAGAGACCAGAGGCTGTGAAGGTAACAGAAAGACCACAGTTGAGCCTTTGTCTTGTTTCGCTACTTTTTTGGGGGTTTTAGACATATTTTAAACACATTATTGAGTCTCGGGGGGGCTCCAGATTGTGGATTTTGATTGTCGCGGGGGGGAGCCGGTCCCCATTAACTGCGAAAAATAAGGGATCACTGTATATCATTAAATGGTTCCAGAAATCTGGAGCAACTTCGGTGTGAGAAGGGTAAGGGACTCGCCGTTCATCAATAGCTGATGAACAAGCGGGAAACCTTTGTCAAGCACTATAACAGGGAGCTGCGTTCACACATTCTTCACACATGCTCTTGTTAACCTTGTCCAGAAATAGCATCTTCATCTGTGGGGCTGGAGGCATCTGGACCAGACCATCACGCAGTAAAAACGTGTCCCGTGGTCAGACGGACCAAATAATGATGATCTAGTTTGGAAGAAATGGACACAACGCCCACGCTGTCGTCGGCAACCAAAGGCCGGGCTCTGTGAGGGTGCCGGGTCGGTATCAGTGCGGTCTGGAAACTGGATCTACGCTTCTGTCACGGCAGATACAGGAAAGCACGCTGAGATTTTAGAGCACAAACTCAAGGCCCGCGGGTCAAATCCGGCCCGCCACCTCCACCAAAGACCGTGACCGTTGCGTGGGAAGACCAGTATCTCGCCATGTCTCGTTCTTTCCAGAAGTTTTTTTTTTTTTGACGCATAGACTGGCCCTTTCCTCGTACGTGGTCCAAAGCTCCTCTAAAACCCTCTGAACTGGTCACACGCAGTCTCTGCAGGCTAACGTAATGTCGATGTACAAGTCGGAGCCCGCCGGTAGCGTTTTATTTTGACAGTTCGCCAGTCACTTCCGGGATGTTGCAGGTGCGACTTGAGCCTCAGAGGGATCAATGAACTGTAGCTTCATGTCCCACAATGCATCTTGATTTGTTAGCAGCACCTTTATGGCAACTTTCAACTGGATGGCATAATCTCAGATTGATCTAAATGCAGTTTTTATTTGTGGTTTCCAAATAAAAATCTAATTAAAGTCCATATTTTAGGTGTGTGAGAGGAAGCTGAGAGGTCAAAGGTCGTATGAATCCAGCAGCTGGTTTAACTCTCCCCAGACTCCCAGACATTGGGACATTTCAGCAGTTTTTCATTGGTAAATACAGTTTTTCAACTTACAGAAAATTCTGTGAGTTTATATATTTGTGCTAAGAATGGCTGTAATGCAACACCAATATCTATGAAAGCACACTCAGTGTCTCTGTGATACGATGCAACATTAGGAAAACACGCTATGTGCAGTATCATCATTCAACAGGGACGGTGACAATACAATCTGTGATATATATATGAAGCTTCATTAACTATAGATGGCAATCTTGTCTTTTTGCTTTGGGCTTAATGGTAACACAATGGTGAGATCTTAAATTAAGAAATATTTAAATGCATTATTGAAATTCTTTATGATTAAATTATTCCAGCATCAGTACACGGGGGGAGGTGGAACATGTTTTGAGCATAAATTATAGCCAGACACCCAACAAGGCCACTGGTAAAATGGCCAAAATCGAAAATCTCCTCCACCAAAATCCTGTCAACTCCAGGAAATATTGTATATTGTATATAAGACCTGAGAAAAAACAGCAACAATAGAAGAGAGGAAAGGCATCAAGATCCTTCAAGAGGACCTGAAACCGATGCTCTGAAAAGCAGAAAAACAACGCAAAAAGAAGAAGGTAAGAACAAGTTTCTTCAAGAATCCTTTTAAAGTAGCAGAAACAATGTTCACATGAGAAAGACAAAGGTGGATCCTTGAAGGTATCAAAAGAGGAGACTGAACAAGATCTTGAAACTATCTACATGAATGATCTTTTTGCTTCTGCACCAGGTAGTTCATCTTTAAGAACGCCCCACTGAAACTCATTTGGAGGAACATGAGGACTGTGTGGGAAAAGAAAACCATCACCAAAGTTTGGCGAAGAGCAGGAGGAGTCTTCATTCCCAAGGAAAGGAATTCAGCCACCACCAATGTTGGAGGAAAAGTCTTTTTTACTCTGTTGGGACAGAGATGAGAGACAGAATATCTGAACCAGGTAAATTATTGATCCAAAAGACTGGGATAACAGGCTTCCATGGATGTCTTGAACACGCCAGTCTCATGTGGCTCCAGATTCAGATGGCTCAGGTAGGGGGAAAGCATCTGCAGGTGTTGTTTCTTGACTTGGCCAACGCTTACGAATCGGTTCCCCATTCTCAATTTCAAAACTCGTAAAGTACAACTTCTAAGACGTGCAGTTCTATTGGACAACATCATACTTCACCACCAGCGGCGGTGATGGTTGCAGGTTGCACCGTCTCCGCCCTGGTCTTCATGATGGCACTGGAACACATCAGGGGTGTCAAGCTCCTGTCGTGTCCCTGTCCCTGTCCCTGTCCCTGTCCTGCATGTCTTAGATGCTTCCCTGCTTTCATGTGAATCAGGTGTCTTATGGCAGGACTGGAACAGATGATCAGAGGAGGACGGACCTTCAGTCCGGTCAGCAGCTACCACCGGTTCAGGTCTACATGGACGACATAGTACTGACAACAGTCCCAGTAACAGCTGGGACATTCTCATGAGTTAAAACATTTTGGATGGGAAGTGAAATGTCTTCAGGAAAACCAAGAACAGAAATCCTTCCAAACAGTAGGAATTACAACAAACTTAATGACTGAGCTGCTCCTTTTCTAAATACATCTGAATTATCCTTTGAAGACTCTGAAAATCATTACTTTTGGTTTTCTGTCTGTTGAATACAAGTTAGAAGTATTTAAACAAATTACACTCTCTGGTTTTTGTTGCATTTGAGAAAATGTAGTAAATTTCACAGACACAGTTTGTATTCCTCTGTGTGTTTTTAGTTTGTTGTGCGTGAAACTCCGTTTGAATCCATTATCTTGAGGGCCTCCTGCTCAGGATTTCTGCCGACGCAGATGGAGGAGGAAAGCGAACCAGAAGGACACAGCTGGCGCTGAAGCGTCTTTGACTAGACGGGTGGAGTTTAGAGATTTAAGAGGTCTTCATTGTCCTCACACAAGGTGAGTGAAAGAAGAATAAAATATAAGGCGAACGAACACATGATGTGGTGAGAGGTCATGACATTTGCTCCTCAGGAAGTGACCCAACACCTCTGAGCGAGTTTTCCCCGGTTAGCCTGTAACCTCCAGGGGAAAAGTGCTTCTGTGGCGTGAAGGGGTTGGTGGGAAAGACTGATACGTTCTCAATGCAGAGAGACAGGTGTTCGTAGGGATGGCAGCTCCAGTTTCCCATCTTTATATTGTCTTCAAGGACGATCAAATATTTCTTAATTCTAGATCACTAAAAAAACCCAGAATCTCTTGGAACAATAAAATAGGCTCACGAATCAAAGTGAATATTATTTAATGTTAGCAGAGTGTTGAAGAAGACGTTTACGGTGAAAGAAAAAGTTAAAGGCTGGACATCTAGATATTGATGCTTGTTTTGACAGTTAATGGCTAATTAAGTCATTAATTTATGAGGTTACCATGGACTCCAGACAGTAAACAACATAAATAATCTCACATTTCCAGATCTAAGATCTTGATGAGAATCTTGGCAATAACAGACCAATATTGCCTTGAACTAGGCACTATTAAACTTTAAGACATTTTGTAATGATTCATTCACATCAAATAAGGTTATTCATCATGTGTCAATCCATTTACAAGTTATCTTGCCAACATTCAAATCTCAAATATTTCTAATGTTGCAGGATATGGCAGAAGAACATCTGACGCCACCTTTGTATTGAGCAGGTTTAGATCCAGGCTACGACTCCTTACATTCACAGTGGGACATCTCATGAACTGTTGTGCACTTGTGATATCATTAATTAAAATAAGCACCCTAACCCTACTGACCTACTATCACACTAAAACCAATCGCTCTATTTGATTGCTATTTCTTCAGTATGAGATAATCCAACTGGTTTTCCTCCTTTATTCTGGCATCCTCAGTCTCACTCTACGGAAACCAAACAGTGAAACCCAACCTTGTTGAGAAGAGGCGACGGTAGATTGAGGTCAGGAACAACGTCCAAGTATCAGCGATGTCAAGCTGAAGGCACCACAGCAGAAAAGAAGAGAGACGATACCGAGCAACACATTCAGTCAGACGCTCTGCTGCACGTTGGGTTTGAACTTTACCCTGGTAGATCTTTGAATGGACACAGAGACCTCTTTCTAGTATATTTACAGTTCAGACAGACCTGAACGCTAAGGCCTGGGGTTTTTACCTGCAGTTTGACCGAACTTTCACATCTATTCACGTCAACAACCCGCTGCGTTGCTTTCGTTCTACTCAATCAGTACATGTAATACCAGAGGTCTCCACTCGGGGGCAGAATGCAGACCCAGAGTCAAAAATACAACCGAATACAAGAACTGAGACACACATCTAAACCACTCCCAACACTCCGCAGAAGCTGTTCGTCCTAAATTTAATTTTTGCATATCGAACAAAACCAGCAGAGAATGACACGCTAACGGTGAAAACATCCATTCCATTTTCTACACCCGTTTCATCCTAGAAGGGTCACGGGGATCTGCTGGAGCCTATCCCAGCCGTCTACGGGCGAAAGGCAAACGGTGAAAACATGTCCAGAGAAATCTTCCTTGAAAACAAGAATTTGGTTTTTTTTAATATAACTGGAAAAATGCTGACAGAACTGTGATGTTCATTATTTAACAAGACTAAAACTGTCATGAATATGCCCACAACTCAGAACAGAGGGGGATCGTCTACTGTGAAATGTAAATATGAACGGCATCCAGGGATTTGAAAATCTCATAAACTTGCATTTTATTCATAACAAAACGAGAAAATTGCCATCTTAAGAATAAGTAAGAATGTGATGAATTTGGTGATGTTTACCACTGTCAAGTACGTCCAGGAACTGAGGAACTGCTGGAATCAAAGAGGATACAAGACTTGACCTGCCCAGACTCAGGGGTATTCTTCTATCGGTTTAGTTTCATGATGCATCATCATCAGTGTTGGGCGAGTTCACTTTCTACATGAACTAGTTCAGTTCTTAGTTCACAGAAATTAAAACGAACTAGTTCAGGTCACCATTTCAAAAAATGAACTAAATAGTTCATTTACAAAAAATTTTTTTTTTTTTTAATTTTAATGTTGCTGCGAGCAATTATTTGTCAAAATGATTACCACTGTCCATATACTACACCACCACAAACGGCAATTATTTTATCCATTTTATCTGTCAAACTATTGGTCCAATTCAGAATCCTTAACCAACCAGATTTCACATTAGCATTGAAGGGACAGCTCATGTAAACTGTCATTTCCGTTTCAGCTTCTCTCTACAGCAGCCATTCCCAAACTTCAGAATACCAAGGCCCAATTTGAAAAGTAAAAAATCTCCGCAGTCCACCAGAACCTTTAATCACAACTGTGATCAACATACAGGACCAGGAACCATGATCTGATATTAATGTGAGGGGTCAACAAATAAGGTGACACTTGTCATATTAAGTTAAAATGACAGTAGAATAACACTTAACTAGTTTGTTTTATTACTTCTTAATGTTTTTAATCATGTCATGAATATTTTACAGTAATTAAAAACAAATTTAAAAAAAGATTGAGGATTTAAAACACATTTGTTTAATTTCAATGACTTCTCACGGCCCACCTGCAGTCCCATGACGGCCCACCAGGGGGCCACGGCCCACACTGGTGAAGGAGAAAGAGGGCGCGCTCAGTTCACGTTTGCACAAAATATGAACTAGCTGGTGAACTTTCATTCAGTGAACGTGTTCAGATACAGAGTCATCATCAGACACAATATGGAGTTCAGCAGCGTCCTGCTGAAAGTTCAGGAAAAGTAAAACCTGCAAATCCCTTTCAGCACTGATGTTGTCTTCCCAGATGTTTAGCTGTCTGTTTCATGGACGCTAATCTCATACCGCTGCAGAGGATGCAAACAGATTGTCATATGTGGGCTTGCTTGAGCATCGGGCAGTTCTTTCTTGGACTCTCTGGATCATGTTGATTCACCTGACTGACACTGAACTGATACTGAACTGTCGTTATGATCTTGGCTGGGTTTTGATCCACAAAGTGGGCGCTGAAGATGGATGGATGGGCAAAGTTTAAAACTTCCTTTCAAAAACTTCATGAAGCATGCTCATGGTAAAGATGAGAGGCCTGTGCTCATCCACGTGCACCCCCAGGATTTATAGTAGCATGGACAAAGCAATAAATTGTGCTGCACAAATAATCCTACTGCAAGGCATTTTTAACAATTAAAATGCATGATAACTGTTTTTTAAAAACCGATACCGATAAACGATAACTTTCAGCTCCTAAAGGCCGATACCGATAACCAATAACACACACATATACCTAAGATCATTACATCAATACTATGAACAAAATCAAAAATAGTTTGGACTTTTTAAATGAACAGATATTTATTTTTTCCATTGAAAAACTATTGTCAAGCCTCTCAAACATTTTCTTAAAGCTGTCAAACAAACCTATTTGATATCTCACATTAACTTAAATAAGGTTCATTACTGACTGATATAAAAAATAAAGGCTCCTTGAACTGATGGAAATACATGCATCAAAATTACTAACTGAAAAAGATTAACATTTAAAGGATTTTGGCTTGTGGTTCCATTTAAATTAATACCTTTAATTAAAGTAAATGAGGTTCAGTAGTTTTTATTTTTTATTTTTTAATCTCATGGAAACTTTAGATGAGAGGAATGAGGGAGAGGAGAGGGGGAGAGGAGACTGCTGCTGGCTTGCGCACGTTAGCGTTAGCTTCCATTAGCTCACGTTAGCGTGATTTCAAAACTCCATGGAAGTGATTGTTATGTTGTAGGTGGCTGATCAGGTTTTACGTATTAAAGCTTGTGCTTCCCTCCTCGTAGAATTCACTCGGAGGATTCGTCACAAATAACCACCAAACTATCTTCTTCTGAAACTTTAACGAAGTTCCACGCCGCCATGTTTGTTGTGATCAGTACGCTGTGCTGCAGGCTGCATTCAAGGTGTAACGTAAATTCCCACGTTCCCTCATTTGCTAGTCATTCTTTCAGCCTTTCCTACCAAAATAATGACCGAGTTAACGAGTTGTTTTCTGGCATGAGGGGGTATTCTTGATTTTCCTTATTGAATAATCGTTTTTCTGATTATGCCGTTTTCCATGTAAATGCCCTAATCTGTTCCAAGTCCCCCAAAATTCAAACATATATTTTTTTAAATAAATTATAAATAATACATGAAATGACATAAAAACCTGTAAGAAATACATGTTAGAACTAGAAAAGCACTCAGAGAGCGCAGACCTCCACTAAACGCAACAATTATCGAAAATTTGAAAGTGATTCAGAATCCAGGATTTCTTCCGGATCACACCCAAAATGAAATCAGTTCTTCCTTTTCACATTTCTGACAACTCCTGAAAATTTAATCAAAATCCATCCATAACTTTTTGAGTTATCTTGAACACAGACAGACAGATAAACAAAAACATAACCTCCTTGGTGGAGGTAAAAATTGTTTGTTTACCTGGTTGCTGGGTTACGCTCATACAGACAAGGGGCCCTCCTAGCCAATGGGATGCCAGGAAGATGCTAAGCGATAGCCAATGGCAGAGCAGCTCGGACGCACCGCTTTCTAACCGAGATACAGAGCTGACAGCTATGTTTATGTTCAGTTAACTCTGGGAGCTGCTAGTAGCAGCGCTACTGGATTTCTGCCTTTCGTATCCTGAAATTTATTTCATAACTAGAGGCAATATTTTCCCGTAAGGCATTTCATAACCTGAAAATTTCATATGTAGAAATGTTCGTAAGTAGAGGAACCACTGTATATGAAATGTCAGAATAGGTCATTTTTTTGACGAAACCCCTGAAGCAGCCAGACGACACCCCGGTTGAGAAAGGTTGCCTTAAAGTATCTTCAACTTGTAAACGACATCTGAGATTAGCGCGCACTCGGAGCCAAACATGCACCACTTTGATGGACTGAAAGCGTGGCACATCCCAGGCACTGCCAGGCACACTACTGGATCTGGACTGACTGCACCTTCGTTGCTCTGTAGCGCCTTGGAGACGGCAGCAGAGAGGGGAGGTGGTGGCAGCTCATCCTGAAGATGTTCACTGATTCAGTCATTCATCAGCTCCTCATCCATGCTGGCCATCACATGTCAGATTTAGAGCAGAGGCCGGTGAAAGTCCATTCAATGTTTTCACGCTATTATTGGGAAAATTTGGGCTTGTTCTGTCTCAGCTGCTCCCTGTTCAGGGTCTCCACTGTAGAGTGATCTGTTTTATTCCTGATGCAGCCAGGATTTGAACCTGGGACCTCCCACATGGTAGGGAAAAGCCTTACAACTAAGCCAACCCAAGTCTAGGAAGACAGACGGCCTTATCAAAGCTCAAAGTACACTATTGTCCTTCTAGATTTCCTAAACCTGTGCAGCTTTTCCCAGTCCCATACAACTATTCTCGGTGAGAAAATCTTTTTTTATGACGTGAGTTTCTGTGTTGAACGTCCCCTGAGCCATGAAGCTATGTCAAATCTTCAGTCCTGGCAGATGAATTATCCACAGCTCCCCTCTCTGTTTCTGGGACTTCCTGGTCAAAGAGTCATCTGTCAGTATGAAGGTGGACGGTGTCAGGAGCCACAGTAGGTGCTGGGGTTAGGACACAGCAGTTGAGTAAACAGCAGTCGGCGTATCACTTTCAGCCCGGCTGCTGGCCTCACCTTTGGCAGCATCCGAGCTGCGCCGCCGCCGCCCTGGTATCACACACATCCAGAGGCTGCGCCACAAAGCCCCCTCATTCCCGCCGCACCGGCCGAGGAGACGTGATGTGAGCAGACAGATGAAGAGCCAGTGTTTATGCCTCAGTCTCAGGTCCCGTCTGGGTGGAGGCTCCACCAAAGGTCAGTCTATGACCTGCTGACTTGAACCCCCCCCCCCCCCCCCCCCCCCCCCCGAAGACCAGCATCGGCTGAGTGAGTTTGAAAAAAAAAAAAAAAACTATATCACATACGCTTGATTAACGTTTGTTTTATTAGCATTACTTGGAGCGACAGCCTTTAAACCTGAACTTGTACCTCCAAAATTCTAACGTTTGGATGAACATATTATTTGATACCCAGACTACAGACAAGAAGAATATCATCCTAAATATCATTACATTTTTAGCCTTTTAGCTCTATTGTGTGTCAGAATTAACCTGCTTGACACATTTTAGAGTTTTAATATTATGCTAAGGTGACACTAAGAGAGGACACCCTACTGGCCTCTTGTTGACACTGCAAAAATACTGAAAGATAGTCAAAGATGACAAAGTAGCTTTATAAACCATACATTTATTTAAAATATTCCTTTTCTGTTTGAAATGAAAATTTTCTGATATGTAAACATAAATAATTCCTCATAACCAGTGATGTGTGGTGAGATTCATGGCTGGTGAGACACTGACTCCATCAGAATCAGATTTACACATTTATGAACCCAACAGAGGAGATTATTCACCTTTACGTCAGCAGTAGTTAGCAAGTTATGGTTTATGTGTCATATCAGCATCTTTTTAAAAGATTTTCTAGTGGCCTTTGGATTAGGCTTGGGCGGTATTACGGTAATACCGTTTACTTCCGGTATTTAAAAATAGCGGCGGTATCAGTTTCAATACCGTCATTGAAAAATGCAATGAATGATTTCTGTGGTTTAAAGTTTAGTTTAGTTTCTCTCCTGTATCGCTGTGTGTTCCGCTTTATTTTACCGTTTATTCATGTTCGCTCGCAGCTGATTTCGGTTTGACTCGTCCTCTTAAGGTACTGACGATGAAAACAACACTTCCTGAGTTTGCTGCTTCAAAATAAAAGCTTCTAATGAAACTTATAATGTTGGACTTTTATGTTGAAGAATTTATAGGAAGTGAAACGTCCGGCATCAGACACTTTACTATAAAGCGCGTTTCAGCGCTGCAGGCTGCGAGAGGAGCTGGAGCAGAGAAGGAACAGTTAAAACTACAGTGAAAAGCAAGAAATACACAAATAAATAACAACTGTAGTTGAGCCAACTTTATATTGAAGCACTGAACTGCTGTTTCGAGGTAAACTCGCCTTTTTTTCCCAGGCGCGTCAGCGCTGGGAATAGTACAGCACCGCGGCAGCGCACCTGGGGTACATAATGGGGGGGGGGGGGCGCTGTTTTCACGCGCGGCGTCCGCCGGCGGTGTGTGTTCGCCTTAATAGTCGCGGGAATACCGTATACCCCGGTAAAATGTGAGGGAAGTTTGACGGTATCAAAATTTGGATACCGCCCAAGCCTACTTTGGATAGAGAGAAAGCAATGGCTAAAAAGCAACACAACAACATATTACAACCAGGGCTTGACACTGACACCGGCCAACCGGCCAAATGCTGGTAAAATTTCACAAGCAACTTAAGCTTGTAACCTATTCTTTGATATGACACATCACAATAGTTGTACCAATTGTTTTTATTTAAAATGTAAATGCAAGAATATTGTGAAGAAGAAAAAAACTGACAGCAAAGCTGTGGCTAGCATAAAGACTAAATGGCTAATGACTGAGGAAAAACACTAGCCACAGTGGCTGGTGAGCAAAAAAGTTAGCGTCAAGCCCTGATTACAACACTGGAAATTGAACCCACAAACCACAATGAAGAGTCCGCCCACTGAACCACTACACTACCGAGCAAACACCATTATAGGACCCTGACATTATACTGATTTTTAAATTAAATTGTCCCATGCAGTGCAGCTGTGATTAATAAGGGAACCAATCATCCTTCAAACAACATCTGTAGCCTTTTCCACAGACACTGCACCACCACGCACCACGAAAGAGAAGACAAAGATAAATTGTGCCAAAATGGAAAACACTCCTCCCCCTCAAACTTACTTGTCTTTCTTTAGTTTTAATTTTTCACATCCACCTTTCTCCTTGTGTTTTCTGCTTCCATCTTTCTGTTGACAGACACTAACGTTAGTCTGCTTTGTTGGTTTTTAGACCTATAAATAATAAATGATCGACTTAGCGCCCCCTGCTGTTAGTTGATAGACTGAACATTTTGGTTCTTGAACAGGGCCGACAGCTGTAGACCGGACGGCCGTTCTGGACTTTTCTAGAATCTACAGATTACCAGTCCGCCCCTGCAACGTACTGAATGACTCTACGGTCGCCGGTCGATCTGACCAGCTCCGCTACCGAAACACTGGAAGTCATTTGTAAAGGATTAATCTCATTTCCCGCAGATTGATTTATTTGAGCAACACAAAGAGTATTAACCCTTTTTGATATCAAGATTTCAAAAGGCTTTAACTTAAAAGCCGTTTGAGGTAAAGGTATACTGTCAATGAGAAAATTGTTCAGTATGACTCAAAGTCTGTGATGGTGTTGAAATTATTCATATAATTTGCATATTATGACATCACAAGGTGGTGGCCATATTGGAAAATGTTCAATTTTGTTATCAACGTTTCAAAAGACTATAACTTTAAAGTGGTTTGAGATAAAGGCATACTGTTAATGAGAAATATCTTCAGTATGAACCAAAATTTGGAATGGAAGTAGATTTGTCATCTAATTTGATTATTGTGACATCACCTGCCCAAACCTGCCCAAACCTGCCCAGTAGTCCTCATTTTCAGATTTTTCCTGCAGCCTCATGCACAAAGAAAGCTTTCATTTCAGGAACAATCACATCATAAAGTCATGAAATCTGGAGTTTGGTTTCAATATTTCCCTTTCAACTGGTGGCCATATCTGTTTGATTGATTGATTGGTGATGAGGCTCCAGAATTCATCATTTGGAAAAGGGATGAAATTAATGGACTCTGTTTGTCAGATCGTCTCCACAAAACCAACAGGCTCATCAAAATTTAAGCTCCGCTTTTGATACTCTTCCTCTTGTCATCATCGGGATTTCCGGTGCGCCATTAGCGGTGTGTTTTTTCCCGCGGCTTTTCCTGCGTCTGTCAGGACAACTGCGGTTGTTTTACAAACTCATTTTACGCTAAAACTTTGAATAGCGCCACCTCCAAAAATGGTTCTCAGATTCCAGGCGCACATGTCCGCCATCTCCTGGTGAAAAGTAGTAACAAGATTCGGCTTCACATTTATAGATACAGCCCGTTTTACTCAGTAATGTTGCTCGTTGCAATTTTGCAACTCGGGTGCTAAAAGGGTTAAGTTTGTGGGTGAACAAACTTTAAATAATCTATGCATTTTATTGCTTCCCATCATTTCTTAGAATATGCTTTAAAAGCAAAACATCTCTCCTTGCTGTTACGATGCATTGCAATATAACACCTAAAAATCAGAAGTCCAAGTATGAATCTCCTTCCATCGGGTATGAAGAGGTCTTTCCGATTATAGAGGCAATATTATTATTTTCAGTCCACCCCTGAATGCTTCGTTGGACAGAAGACTCAGCATTGGTTGGTATCTGTCTGCAGGCCGGTTCCTGACATGTCTGCTGTCTATCAACAGAGTTCAACCACAAACCCAAAAAGGCCGGGACGCTCTGTAGAAGGTACATGAAAACAACAGGCAACGATTTTCCAATCTCAGAAACCCATACTTTATTCCCAGTTGAACATCGAGTGCATTTCAGATGTTTAAACGGATACATTTTACCATTTCGTGTAAAATATTGGCTCATTTTGACTTTGATTTACACTCGTTAGGATCAAATCCTTGTTTCACGTGGCGATCGTGAACCCAGAGTAGGTTTTTAGTAAGGACGTGATTTATGTGCAAATCCACTCACAAATTTATTAAGATTTCCTGAACGAGGCCCGGTTGTGTGTGAGATGGACTAATCAGCAGGCAGATGTGCTGCCATTTGATCCCCGTAAAACGTGAGCCCATTTGTTAAAGAACACTTGTTTGCGTGAAGTGACTGAAGCGACCACCAAACCAGAGATTTACTATATTATATCTGAGCCTGCTTAACTCTGAATATGGCTCATCCACTGAGTGGTCCAGACCAGGGCAGAATCATCCAGCTTTATCGCCACTCACTTTCACAGTTGGAGGGGTATAAACCGACGAGTCCACAGGAGAGGGGGGGGGGGGTGGAGTGAAGACGACCAGCTGCTATGAACAGCGGCGCTCAGACACGCCTGAAGATTATGGTTGAGGTTCTTTTCTTCTGTTTCTTTGTGGTGAATTCGACTCCTTTTCTAAATTACAGGTACAAGTGAAGATGTGTGAAGATGCATGTTAGAAAGTTGTTTTGTTGCGTTCAGGACGTCTCTGAGCTGCGGTCTGTGGGTAGAGGGCGCTGTAACCAGGGCGTAAAGAGTTACTGAAAAGCTTTTAGTCTCTTCCATAACTGTGAAAGTGTTAACTCTGTGCTTTAAAGAGGAACCTCTGTGATGTCCTCGAAGGGTCACGGGGATCTGCTGGAGCCTATCCCAGCTGATTACGGGCAAAAGGCAGGGGTACAGGGGACAGTCCACCACAGGGCCTCATACAGACAAACAACCACTTATATTCACTCCTACGGGCAATTTAGAACCACCAATTAACCTGACATGCATGTCTTTGGGACAGGGGCGGCGCTAGGGGGGTAGCTTGAAGTTGCAAAGCAACCCCAAAAATGGAAAACAGCAACGACATCAAAGCAACCCCAAGAATGGAGACATTAAAAATGAAAAAATCTTAATTGTGTAAATAAAATAAAAAATTGGAAATTTAATTTAAACGAATTTCATGGTTTTTGTTTAAATTAAAAAAAAACAAAACATTAAAAAAACGATGAGAGAGGAGACACGTCTCGCGAAAAACTGGCAACGACAAAAGGGGTCACACAACGACAGTTGTGAAAAAAAAACCGGGCCGTTAGAAAAGTTAACATCAAAATGGAGGCTATCTGTTGAAAGCGTAAGTCTGCCAGGATCTCTTCTGATGTGTACTTGGTGAATATTAACTGGTTTAAATGTGATGAACGGTTATTGTTAAATGATTTGTAGTCTAGGATGTTAATGTGCATTTCTCACTGCTGTGAAAAGCGGCATAATGGGACTATATGGTAAAATTAGTAATAAGAACTTAAATTGATTTTTTTTTATCTGTTTCATGGCAATCCGCGCTAGTTTCAATACACCTGACTGATTAGACCACAGATGTGGGCGGGTAATGACCCATACCTATCCTATATTTATGCTATTTAATTGGTATTGCAATTAAATTGTCCAGCAATATCATACAATTGTTTAGCAACCCCAAGCAACTGCAATGAAAATGTTCTGGCGTTTTTGTTACTGCTTTGGGTTTTGGAAATGTCGTTGTACCCGTTTTGGTTAATGTCCCACGTAGTCACGGGGTGAACATTGTCAACACACACAGAAAGGTTCGAGGTTCTAACCAGGAACCTTCTAGCGGTGAGGCAACAGTGCTAACTACTAAGCCACCATGCTGCCCTTCCATGTAAGTCAAAGTTATGCACATATAACAGGCCTAAGACTTCATAGTGACCAAGTTTACGCTCATGTAAGGATTTTAAGAACTTTCAAGAAAGCGCCACGCACCAAAAAAAAAAAAAACAAAAAAAAAAAAAAAAAACTAGGGCTGGGCAAGTTAACATGTTATTATCGCGTTAACTCAGTAATTTATTAACGGCGACATTTATTTTAACGCGCGTTAACGCTTGTTGCTCACATGCTTTTGTTTTGAAAAGTCTGTTACTGGCTGCTGCGGAACCGGAAGAGCAGAAAAGCTAAAAAACAGACATGGAGAACGGTAAAAATCCGTGAACTTTACAGTTTGGGTAGTAATATTAACAATTCTGTCTAAAAAAAAAATTCTGGACTGCAACAAAACTTTGGCGTCATTCCTCCATGTTCCATCAGATCTGCTCCATGTGTTCACTGTCCTGCTGTTCTCTAGCTGGTTACTGCAGTGCGGCTCCATCTAGTGGCTCAGATGTGTAATGACAACAGAAAGTCCATCCTCCATTATAAAACAAGCCATTTCTGTGGCCCGTTACCAGACAATAAAATTTAAAAACATATTCAGTCCCGTGATCCAAGTTTGCTAAAATTGGAATATATATTAAAAAAAACAGACATTTTTTTTTTTTTGTTTTTTTTGATTAGAAAATGAAAAACATAATTGTGGAAATTTTTTTTCAATTTTTTTTAAATTTTTGATTGACAATTGAAAATAAAATAAAAAAACAAATGATACACGGATAATTACGGATTGGTAAAGTTACAGAACTTTAACATGGACATTTTCATTTTAAAGTTCTCCCAGACGGAGGATTCAACAGAAACAAGGTTATTTGTAACAACTGACAAGTTGAACTCCCCGTTAAAAGTTTCTGCTGTTACCTCAGAAATTACCTGTTTTAATGTTCTGATTGTGCTGAGACACAATCATTTTGTTGGATTTTTTAGACATTTTTCTTTTTTTTATATATATAAAAACAGGATGACATTAATGCCCCGGCAGTGGCAATAAGCTTTATTTTATTTTACATTTTTTAAGATGAGATTTTCACTAAATATGTGTTACTGGCAAGTGCTGATGTTAAAAGTGTTTGAACAACAAATGTTATGGCACTTTAGTTCATATGGCAGCAGAACATTTAAATAAAAGTGACCTTTACACTACTTTTGAATTCATTATTTGATTATGTGTATAGAATGCGATTAATCGTGATTAATCAGGGAAATAATGCGATTAATCGCGATTAAAATTTTTAATTGTTGCCCAGCCCTAAAAAAAATATTTCAGATCAGCAGTTCAGAACCACTCATTTTGTGTCAAACGTGGCTCCACGATTATGACCCTTTGAGGTGATGTTTTTTATTTATTTTTTTATCCACTGTTAATTTTTTTGGAGGTTTTCAGTTGTCAGTTTTAGCTCCAGACAGGTGAGGAGAAACTCCGACTCAGAGATGGGCCCTCCTCGATGAACTGTTACCACCCCTCTAGTTAGTTCTTGTATTTGGCTTTCAGGAGTTTACACATAAGAGCCAGCTGGGAATTTAGAGAAGTTCCCAAGGAACTGAGCACCGTCTCATTATTGCTGAAGGATTTCATCTGGCTGTCTGAACACAACGCCACCGATCTAGATTCAAACGAACAACTTAGTTGAACACAGCGTTGGTCTGGTCATGTCAAAATAAGGATAAAGTTGCTTATCTGTGATTAAAAAATTAGGTTGTAATTTATCATGGTCTGTTTTCTACGGTGAGTCGTGTACTGGGTTCTTTGAACAGTCAACCGTGCTTGGCTAGCAGGGCTTAGCTTCTCGCCGTACCTACGTCCTAGCTGTGAACCGTACGGCGGATCCTGACATAGACTGCAAGAAATGTGATCCACTTGGTAGATTTGTTCTTCCTCGCCTTCGTTATTTCTCCAGTCGGGCAGAGCCAGAGTTTGCTGAGACGTCTGGAAATATGACTGATGCTCAACATTCATCAGCTCAAATCCACGTAAAATACGCTTGATTTGTTCCGTTTCTGTGTCAGTAAACGAAAGGAAACGTGCACACTGTAGCTATCACAGATATCACTTGTACCTATGAAAAACTATTTATGAGTTTTCTTGAATTAATATGAGGAACCAGACTGGGATAGCCCAATACTTTAAGACTTTTTTTGATTTTTTGCATCTAACAGCAGGTTAAATGAATTAAAAGTGAATCAAATGTCATTCTGATGACGGTGGAGATTCTCGCTCATCAAAGAAGCTTCGCAAATTTAAAATGAAACTTGGTTACATTTGGTTAGAATAGTTTCCAGGAGAGTCCTGCGTAGTATTTCTTCTGGTCTGCTTTGGCGTTGAACTTGGCTTCCCACTCCACGTCTCCAGTCGACTCTTTGACACTAAGCTATCGTGTTTCCAAAACAGCGGTGACTCTCCACATGGCCGATGAAATATTCAATGATGCTTGGGTTTCACTTCTTCACCAGCCTGAATCCGGTGACCCCGGGGTCCCCGGGGTCCCCGGGGCGCCCAGCCCACCGAGTCATCCGCCCCTCGTGCAGCGTGGCCCTCGTCAGTTGCAAGAGAGCCCCTGAGAGCCATTTATAACCCGACCCCAACGTACACAGCAACGGTCGTTCTCTTGCACTTCTCAGCAAGTGCTAAAAGAGAGATGATTAAAACTGGGGCAGCCATATGTACTGGAGCACAGAGATTTAAATGAGCTTTTCATCGAGTCAGGGGTCAGGTTTTCTCATCTTACAGCCACAAAAGCACTAAGAACCAAAGCCAGCCACCGGCTGACAGGGCAGCCATCAGCCACTTCTCTGTGCTGGTGGAGGGAAAGTTAGCTTTGGGGGAAAGTTAGGTTATTTTAGTAATTCAAGAGTTCACTTCTGAAATCATGAGCCTCCTCTGGCTTCCTCCGGTTATTCCAGTACGAACAGACAGGGTGTCCACTCGTCTCGCAGGCAGTCTTCATCTGTTCTTTCGCCTGGAATTTAATGTGAGTTTCAGCTGGTCGATATTCTTCCCTGTTTTGAAGC
>JAGFBZ010000092.1:0-57500 GCA_018398805.1 Hirundichthys speculiger | reverse complement strand
GCACCAACTACATAAAATAAACTAAATGCCCAAGACTCTCCGGTTGGCAGTCACAGATCCACTTTACTCATTTATGTGTTTGGGAGGAAGCCACAATACCTGGAAAAAACCAACACAGGCATGTAGAAAACGTTCCCTGATTGACTGAAATTCCACAAAGAATGGTTTTGTGCATTCTAAATAAACTAAAAAATAAGTTGCTTTAATGACGGTGTCTGAGACTTCCTCTCGTTTCATCTGTTGCTTGCTCATTCTCCCGTTTTAACTTCTGTCGTGACTTTCTGTCCACTGTGGCTCTGTGAGCTCGTCTGAATCAATCTCCACCAATCCCCACATTAAAAATGTCCAACTTTGCTGTAGAAATAAATATATTTACAGCCTGGTTGCAGAAACAATTTGACAAAAATGTTTTTTTTTGCCTCCAAAGCTAGATATTTATACATAATTAGGTGTGTGGTCAGTCATCCCTTATGCTACTTAGTGGTGTCTTTGCTTGACTTATGAGTTGTGAAGGAAACCTAACAGTGAATAATAATTCTTATTTTAACAATAATGGGTGCGTTTACATGGGAAGTTTAATTCCTCTTTAATTCAGAATTAAAGTTAAAGCCGAATAAAAGTTACCATGTAAACACTTAATTCCATATGAAAATGTCAATTCCGAATTTAACTTAATTCCGAAGTAAGTGGCTGGTTTATTCCCATTTTAATTCCGAATTAAGTAATTCCGCGGTCATGTATACACTCATTCCTGTTTAAATTAATTCCCGTCTTTCTGCGCATGCTAGTTCTCTTGCCCGTCTGTCGCGATGACACTTATATTCCGCGCTGGGCTTGTTTTCAAAACGGCAGCACGCAGTAGACGGTGTTCAAGAGCAGAGACGATTTATTTAATAAATAGCTTGGAGGAACTGGAAATAATTAAAAGAACAGATGGCAGGAAACATAAAAATTGTTAGCTTTTCAAAGTTGTAGCGGCCAGGTTAAATGAAGGAGGTTTCGCAAATAGAGACGCCACCCAGGTCAAAAATAAGTGGAATGTTGTTGCTAACCGAGTTGTTGCTAAGTTTGTTTTCTTCCGGTAGATGTAAAGACGTCCGCCCCCCCTATCCAATCAGAACCCTTCCCAACCCCCAGACCTAAAGCGGAGTTGGATAAAGCCGAACAAACGTGTTTTCCATGTAAACCTCAATTCGGAATTAACTATTTCCATGTAAACTCGAGGGGAAAATAGTTTAATTCGGAATTATTTAATTCCTAATTATTAATTCCGAATTAAAAAACATCATGTAACCGCAGCCAATATGGCTTGTTGTTGTGTTAACTGCTGGCCCCTGTGGCCGGTTTTGGGCTGGCCTGAAAGGGTCTGGGGGTAAAGCAGCTACCTTCATCCCTGGTTGAAAGCTGCGGGGCAGTGCTAACCCGAGAATCACAACCGGGCTACAACTCGTTCATTGTCTTCCAGCAGAGTCTTCTGGACCTTCGTCTGAGATCATGTCAGGACCCTTCCAACGGGACCATTAACCGCGCTTGGCAGTAGGATGAAAAACAGGCTTCAAACCCACTCTTCAAAAAAAACCTCTTGATTACATCACAGGGGGTTTTCCCAGTTCTTTTTATTTTATCGTCAGTGCGTGCGCCATAGTGCCATAAAGTGATTTGTGGTTGTCTTGTGAGACGACTGGGATTAGAGTCCAAAGTTACTTTAACAGGGACGATTGTTCCAAAAAGTAAGCTGATATTTCAACAGAAATTCAACAGATATCTTCAAATACTCCTTTGCGTTTGCGGTAAATGACAACAGGAAGCACCGTGTGGAACTAGAAGTTGGAGCGTTGCAAAGGGGGATCGCAATAACCCCGTGTTCCCAAAATAAAGCCTGAAGACCGGAGTGCCTCCGGTTGTAATGTGAGCTCTGGACACCTTCTCGACCCCAGGACTTAATCCCTCCCTAAAATAGCGTCCTGTGTGAAGAGAGATGTTCTGAGGGTGCAGAGTTCTTTCTGCAGGTATTTACACTTCTGTCAATTAGCAGTTTCTTCATCACACCGGAGTGAAATGTGACCCAGGAATATCTGTGATATGCTTTTTAAAAGCAGTGAGGTTCTGACCTTTGGCCAGCTTACTTTTCGTTTTACAGTATGTTGTTGATGGCTGGTGATATTTGATATTTTCAGTTCAAAAGCAGGCGCATGTGAAAAATTTGCTCAGTGAAAGCTACCCGGACGACTTCTGAAATGATGTTTGCAGCAGAAATAAACACGCTGCAAACATGTTTACTTCTCCTGCAGTTGGACATTTTAACTCGGAGGTCACTGGGGATTTGTTTTGTTTCGGAGACACCACCTAGTGGCCAATCAAGGAATTGCAATTTTTATTTACTTCCTGGTCTGGCTTCTATCCGGAAGTGGGAATGTTGGCCAAACACATCACATGAATTTTCCGTGTTTATAAAGCTAGAGGTGTATGTTTGTTGTTTTTCTCACTCTCCTAACCTTTAATTACAATTTTACCTTTCAGTTACAAACAGTTCACCTCTCATTTAGAAATAAAGCGTGAAACAACACAAATCTGCATCCATCCATCCATCCATCCATCCATCCATCCATCCATCCATCCATACCTGGGATTTGCTGGAGTCTATCTCAGCTCTCTTCGGCTGATAAACAGGGTTACACGTTGGCCAGGTCACATTCATAAATAAAAAATTTCTGCTTACAAACAAGAATACATTTTTTTTCTTTTAAGTTGAAAATAGCACCAGCAATTAAGACAACTGTTTTTGAAAGCAATATAGTTGGAGAAGAAGAAACTCAAAAAACTATCTCTGAAAATAATTATTTGGCAGCAGTAGAATTCTGTCAAGACACAATACGAGTCAAGTGGATGCTAATTCGATCAGTTTTGTTGTACAGTAAATATGATGGGTGAAAGCAATAAAAATAAACTGATAAAAAAATAAAATAAAAATGCACGTCAGTAGAAAACCACAGGTAAACCCTAAAAATGGAGTACCGCGAAAATTGGTGGCAGCGTCGTTACCGGTCATGTGAACTTCCGGTTTTGAAGCGCCTGTGCAAACTCCCGCTGACTCTTGAGGCGCCGATTTAGCACGAGTATAAAGACAAAACCGGGAGGAATATCGATGGGCTGAAGCTCACAACACATTCCAGATGATGTTCCCATCAATTCAGCAACGAAATGATGGAGACTGACTGAGAGACGAGTGGAGATTCTGGCTGCTTCTGCTGGGAGAACTGGGGGAAGCCATAGCAGAGAGGGGCGCGTGACTGTAGAGCCCCGGATGAACGTGAGTTCTTTCAATAAAGTTAATTTATTGAAAAATAGGTGACATTTGTAAAAAAAAAAAAAAAAAAAAAAAAAAAAAAAAAAAAAAAACTAAACAGGGCTGTTTAATCAACTTCCCTGTCTTAGTTCCCCGTCATCATTTGCTGATCATTTCAAGCCTCAAGGGTAAAAAAAATAGAAATAAAAAGTAAAACCAGAAGTAATGTTGATGCTTGCAAATAAAAAAAACTTGAGTCATAAATTGTTTGTTAATTTGACAAACTTTCATTTGAAACTTTACTGCTCTGATGATTATTGTCTCATTCACAACATTCATTACTCTCTGTACTAGAGCTGGGCGATACTGGGAATTTTGGTATCGATCCGATACCAAGTAAATATAGGGCCAGTATTGCAGATACTGATGCTTTTTCATATCAAGCTTGATTCATCATGAAACTGCTGACCTTTTGGTGTTTTTGTGATTTTTGTCTTTGGATTATTTTATTAAAGCCTACGATAGAATTTCGGCAAACTTTATAGGTGACAGCAAAATACTTGCTGAGGCTACCTGCATGCTTGTTTGGCTGGCGCCACCAAGCCACGTGACGATGCAACATCAAAAGATGTTATATATGTTATATATGATAACAGCATGTCAATTTTGTTACATAAAAAAAAGGAGTGTTCGTCCAGTGAAGTTGGACTATGGACTTTAGCAGAGAAGTGACAGGAATGTCGTTGCTCAGAGCGATGGCGGCTCTGAGCTCGTCAGCTCGTCCCCCTCTGTTAAACCCCTGTAATTATCTCTAATAATCTTCTTAGGAGCAGATCAAAGAAACCCTGCTCTTTCATTTCTGTCTGTGTTGTTTGGCCGGACATCACCATGTCCACCCAAGTTTTGCTGAGTGGCTACGTTCTTAAGGGCCGGAAATAACAAAAATCAATCACTTAATAATCTGTCTGTGCTTTTTTCTTTTCCATTTTACCTTCAATTTAGCTTTAGCTTATTCAGTTCACCTGCATTTTAACCTGTCATACAATGTCGTGTCATTAGGTAAATGCCAAAATTTTCATTAACATGTGCAATAAATATGTTGGTCTAAAGGCGAAAACAGTACAATAAAGACTGTTTATTCATTTATTTATTTGGGAACAACGATGTAAACATTGACTTGAAGCCATCTTTTTCAAATTTACCCAAATACAGTGTACCTCTACTTACGAAATTAATTGGTTCTGAAAGTAGTTTCGTAACCTGAAAATTTCGTAAGTAGAGATGCGTTTTCCATGTAAATGTCCTAATCCGTTCTAAGTCCCCCAAAATTCAGACATATTTTTAAAAAAATAAATTATAAATATTACATGAAATTACATAAAAACCTGTAAGAAATACATGTTAGAACTAGAAAAGACCTCCACTAAACGCAACAATTATCGAAAATTTGAAAGTGATCCAGAATCCAGGATTTCTTCCGGATCACACCCAAAATGAAATCAGTTCTTCCTTTTTACATTTCTGACAACTCCTGAAAATTTCATCAAAATCCATCCATAACTTTTTGAGTTATCTTGAACACAGACAGACAGATAAACAAAAACATAACCTCCTTGTCGAAGGTAAAAATTGTTTGTTTACCTGGTTGCTGGGTTACGCTCATACAGACAAGGGGCCCTCCTAGCCAATGGGATGCCAGGAAGATGCTAAGTGATAGCCAATGGCAGAGCAGCTCGGACGCACCGCTTTCAAACTGAGATACAGAGCCGACAGCTATGTTTACGTTCAGTAAACTCTGGGAGCTGCGAGTAGCAGCGCTACTGGATTTCTGCCTTTCATATCCTGGAATTTCTTTCGTAACGATAGGCAATATTTTCCCTTTGAGGCGTTTCGTAACCTGAAAATTTCATATGTAGAGGCGTTCATAAGTAGAGGTACCACAAATAAAAATTATGAAAAAGGCAAACCTTTACATTTCCCACAGGTTTTTCTCTTGCTTTGTGATTTTTTTATTAATAGATGACTCTAAAAAGCCATGAAAAGCAAATGTAAAGAAAAAAATAACTTTTTCGAATCATACATTTTTACTCATGTTTTATTTATGTCAGTGCTAATTGCACTTTTTGTGTTATTCTTTAGTACATAATTCGTAATAGTTTTCATACATCTACAATCTATATCAGGGGTGTCAGACTCATTTCCACTGAGGGCCACATCAGCATCATGGTTGCCCTTGTAGGGCCAGATTGACAGCATGAATGTAACAAAATGGAACGTAAACCCAAATAAATTAAACTACACCTATATTGTAAATTACTGTTTCTGTATTTATTATGTATTCAAGTTTCAAATATTTAAATCATTATTATATTAAACTCAGGGTTTGTGGTTGTTACCCTGCTTTCGCACAGGTGACTGAGAGTATCCATTACCTTGGTTCCAGAAGCTTCTTGGTTTTTCTTGTGGGCTAATTTAGCAAATTTAGCATACTTAGCTCCGTGTTTGATGTCAAAATCCCGACGTAGATTAAACTCTTTCACGACTGACACTGCCTCATAACAAAAAAGACATGTTGGGGCTAGTTTGTGAAGGTCTTTCTCAAGTCCATCAGTTCTGAAAATCATCTTGATGTCTTGCTCATGGTGACATACTGTTCTCGACGAAATGCATTATGGGAGATGCAGTTTATTGTAAATGTGCGCTTTAAAGCGGTGTAAGCTTATTTTAAGTCTTAAAATATTGGTTTAAAATTTAAGCCAATAATGCCCAAGCTCTCGAGGGCCACATAAAATGACGTGGCGGGCCACATTTGGCCCGCGGGCCTCGTGTTTGACACATGTGATCTATATGGCGTATGTTAATGAACAGTTCCAGTCCGGGACTTACGTTGAATGATGTGAGTGAGCTCAGAGTGAGACAGAGATGTTATATCTTTCACAGATGGGCAGACACCTGTCGTACTCAGACAACGACCCAGAGTCAGCTGGTCACAGGTCACGAGGACTCACACAGTCACCTAATTCTGAACAGACGCACCGCTAGACATTAAATATACATTCACTTCTCATTTTATGTGAACGCAGTTACCACGTCGGAGGCGTGGGAAGCAGTCCTCTCAAACCATCCATTTTGATTCAACTAGGTTGACATCATATTAAATAGCAATGCATTCACTGTTTGTTGTCTTTTGAGCTTTTAATGGTTAATAAGAAAACATTACAAAATAAAATATATAGAAAAAGCTGAAGTCAGAACAGCCCACTAATCATATGCTGTGGGCTCCTGAACACACACGCAGCATGGATGGAGGGTCACCAGTCCAAACATTGTTAGAGCATGTGGAAACTCCATCCACCTCCACCTCTGACACCGCCTCCCGGGTCCACAGGATGTAGGCCACAGGCCTGGACACCGCAGGGTGGAAGACCGGGAGGGGACAAGAACCTGAGGCGAGTCCGTGTGGGGTGAAGCGCCACAGGAGACAAACCGTAGCGTCGCGTTATCAGACAGGACGCAACCTGGAAGTCCTTGTTTTTAACATCAAAGTCAACGTGGTAGAGCGTTCCCTCCACATTCACCTTGAGAAGTAATTACCTAGTAATTTTCACAGATTCATGGTCACAGGAAAAGAAAGAAAACTTTCCATTTCAGAAGAACTGGCAATGAGGAGCTTATACTGGTAGACATTTTCTGAGCTGTTTGCCCAGTGCTGAAAGTAGGGAGCAAAGGACCATGAAGTCCATTCTAAGCCTAGCTAATGAGAATCTGCCACTGTCTGTTTACCAGCATGATGACACACCGAGGCACAAAGTAAAAGGTGTTCAAACTTTTTCATAAACAACACGTTGAGCTCAAAGGTCATTCCTGTCTTCATACTTTGGGATATTATTAGAGTGTTCACCAAGGGCCCGATGCTCCTGTCGGTGGGTAAGTCGATATTTATGCGCCCCCTGCTTAAGCACTTTCCATTTAAACACATCCTCCCGTCCCTGCTTTCAGCCGAAGCTTAATTTCAATGATGAAGAGTTGGACGTGAACCCTAGCTAGGTTCATGACTGAGACCTGGACCAGCGTGGACGACTCCCTGACGTCAGTCAGTGACACCGGCTGAGTTGGTTTAGCTGATGCGCCCTCCACAGGAGCACACCGGGTCTCCCAGAATACGGGGTGGTGTAATGGTGCCTAGAAATACTGATCAGCAATCATTTGGTCCACTATTCCTCTCTGCAGGTATTTGGCCTTGAAACACTGGCTGAACATCCCGCTGGTCTGGGATTTCCCGATCCAGATGCCTCTCTGCACCTCTCTGTAGGCCTACATGTGGCATCTGCACCTGAACTTTAAGTGGGATATAATGTTTAACCTTCAGATAGAGGTGGACTTACCACAGCCTCGGAGGTGCGTAGGTTAGAGGTTTCGACCCGAAACCGACACGACCCGAGCTATTATCATAAGTCTAGGGGTCCGAACCCGAATGGACCTGCAATATTTGGACCCGGAACCGACCCGACCAGAGTCTTTAGTTTCCGACCACAAACCAAACCGAGTTACTCAAATAGAACCGAGACAATCCAGCTCATTGTTTCTCGTGTTAAAGTTGTCTAGCGTTGAATAAAACTTGATTTTCTAACCTAAAGTTGTCTTCTTCTACCGGTTCAGTTGCTACGTGATGTAAACAACAATAAATCCATGTCGTTATTTTCTTTGTGGATACAGATGCTATTGGTAGCAACTGCTAACGCTAATAGCAACACCAGTCAGGAAATGTCGTAAATATGTTCTCTCATCCAACGTTGTCATGTTGGCGATCCGTTGTGCTTTTACAGCTGCCGGGCAAACCGCTAATAACACGCTACGACAACACGGTTGTTTCATGACAAACACGCCACGTTAATTAATAAATGAATAATTAATTAAACTGCCCCGAGTCCTGACATTAGCTGCCACCGCCAGTATCTTTACCTCTCTGGAGTAAACGTGGACCCAGCCTGTCAGAGAGCACCGACCGGACCCGAGACTAACTGTACCGATTCAGACCCGAACCCGGAGTCATGGCTTTTGAATGGACCCAAGACCTGATTTGGGACGGGTCGGAACCTCGGGTTTACGGGTTGTTCCGAAGACCTCTAGCGTAGGTGAAAGGGCGCTTAAGTCAGTGGGAGAATTCTGAGGTGAATTGGACAGGGAACGCCTACTTTTTGAGGTCCTTCCACCTACGCCACGTATCTCGAGTGAAGGCGCGTAGAGGGGAGACTTAAGTCAACCACAGAATGGCTGCAGCTGGAAATGTGTGCAACTGGCCAGGTGCAACTATTACGCAAACGAGAGAATGGAGCCCCAAATGATGAGTGGACTATGATTCTGAAACCTCACAATTGTGGGATTTTTGGAGTTGCCAATGATGCACAAAGGACTGACGCCCCGAGGCTATAATACACGTACACGCATGCGTAGTGGCCACGGCAAAGCAACTGTACTTTAAACATGATTAGGGCTGGGCAACGATTAAAAATTTTAATCGCGATTAATCGCATTATTTCCCTGATTAATCACGATTAATCACACTGTATGTGCAAAATCAAATAATGAATTCAAAAGTAGTGTAAAATGCACTTTTATTGAAATGTTCTGCTGCCATATGAACTGTCATAACATTTGTTGTTCAAACACTTTTAAAATCAGCACTTGTCAGTAACACATATTTAGTGTAAATCTCATTTGGCATATTAATGCCAGGGCACCAATATACTGTTTTTATAAAGGATGAAAAAAAGTCCACAAACAAAATCCAACAAAATGATTGTGTCTCAGCACAATCAGAACATTAAAACAGGTAATTTCTGAGGTAACAGCAGAAACTTTTAACGGGGAGTTCAACTTGTCAGCAGTGGCGGCGGCAGAACATTTTCATTGCAGTTGCTTAGGGGTTGCTAAACAATTGTATGGAGTTGCTGGACAATTTACTGCAATATCAATTAAATAGCATAAATATGGATATGTATGTCATTACCGGCCTACTCATTCTAATCAGCGCTATCTGAAACTAGCGCGAATGCCATGAAACAGATTAAAAAAAATCAATTTGAAGTTCGTTATTATAATTTTACCATATAGTCATGCCGCTTTTCACAGCAGTGAGAAATGCACATTAACAGCCCAGACTACAAATCATTTAACAATAACCTGTTCATCTCATTTTAACCAGTTAATATTTCACATAAGTTCACATCAGAAGAGATCTGGCAGACTTACGCTTCAACAGATAGCCTCCATTTTGATGTAATTTTTCTAACGGCCCGGTTTTTTTCACAAGCTGACTTCGTGTGACCCCTGCAGGCCAGCTCTCGCGAGACGAGTCTCTCTCATCGTTTTATTTTGATTTTAAAACAAAAACACTTGAAATTAATTTAAAATTAAATTGTCACCATTTTTATTGTATTTAACACAATTAAGATTTTTTCATTTTTGATAGTCTCCATTCTTGGGGTTGCTTTGAGGTTGCTAGGCCATATTTTGGGGTTGCTATAGCAACTGCAAGCTACCCCCTAGTGCCGCCCCAGCTTGTCAGTTGTTACAAATAACCTTGTTTCTGTTGAATCCTCCGTCTGGGAGAACTTTAAAATGAAAATGTCCATGTTAAAGTTCAGTAACCTTACCAATCCATGTATCATTCATTCTTTCCATTTTCAATTGTCAATCAAAAATAAAAAAAATTAAAAAGTGACATTTTATTACGTTTTTTGTTTTTTAATCTAACACAAAAAAACAAAAAAAATGCCTGTTTTTTTTAAACTTCAATTTTAGACTTGGATCAAAATTACGAAATGAAAAAACGGGCCACGGGACTGAATTTGTTTTATAATGGAGGACTGGACTTTCTGTTGTCATTACACATCCGTGCCACTAGATGGAGCCGCACTGAAGCAAAGTCTGTCCATGTCTGTTTTAGCTTTTTCTTATGTTTACCTGCCAATTATCTTCCGGTTCCACAGCAGCCAGTAACTGACTTTTCAAAACAAAAGCATGTGAGGAACACGCGTTAACGCGCGATAAAATAAATGTCGGTGTTCAACAAGGAAAACCAAAGTGACACGAAAATGGAATCCACTAGGTGGCAGCACCGGTTGGAACCCGTTAACCCTTTTGTGTGTCACATCATGCCACTAACACGTGATAAACCAATACTATTTACTTCTACCAGACGATAACCTTCATTTATGATGTAAGGTTAGGAATTAAAGATAGGAGTGTGTTGCTTTTAGCTATTAAAGATGCTCTTTTTTTATTTTTATTTTTTAATTTCCATCCATCAGACCCTGAGATTGCTGCTTGGTTGCACTTGTCTGCCCACAGGAAACGTGAGACCCCACCGTCAGAGCAGGACTCTGACAATCGAGGCGTCCAACGAAGAAGCCGAGCAGACAAGAAGTAAACAAGTTGTTGTCACTTTCGTCCACCACCTTATCCTTTAAGGTATGAAGCAACAGTGACGAGCCTGTGAGGTTGAATAATGGCAGTATTAGGGTTTCAACAGATGAGTGACCAAACTGAACCCCCAAGAACAGTCAACATGAACAGAATAGCTTTAGCATTCCCGGTATTAGCTTCTACAACTCTTCTGCTCCTTTATGAGATGTTCCCTCATTTTATTAACTTGAAATACTACACTTTGTATTTTTGACCATTTATTTATTATAAAATGATACATTTTTTTTTACAACAGTAGTTTGATTAAAACCATCTGAAACGATAAATGCGGTCTGACCTTCGAGTAAAGCGAGAGAAACCCGAATCACTGAAGCTTTGCTCTAATCCAAACGCACCTGAACCCTCAGTCCGATTCTCCACGCCCACTCAGGTTACCCCTCGGGACCCGGCGGCCTCGTCCCGCCTCAAACTCCCAGAGGTGCCGTGAACGTGAGCTTTAATGGGTTTGATATTAAACCTGATCCTGACTGGTGGTCGTAACGTCGAGTGTTTATATAAAACAACCAGCAGAACCGAGGCTGTGAAAGACATTAAACCCCAGGGAGGGTTTTTCTTTTTTCACTCTGTGGGCTTGGGGGCGTTGAAGAGTTGTTTTTTTTGTTTTTTTGGCGGATGTGAGGACCATCCAGGATGAAGCCGGAATCAAAAAGAGCAGAGATAAACGAATCATTTACATACGGCTGGGATTTTTCAGCGTAGACACACTGAATGTTGGGAGACGTGGTTCGTATACTGGTTTAAGGAAACAACTTTACGCATCCTGGCAGCCTCCCCAGATCTCACGGCTTCTTCTTATCTTTCATCGTTTGGACCCCACATACCTCTCTCTCTCTCTCACACACACTCTGATAGCATGCAGGGTCTGTTTCTGCTGCTGGTGGGGGGGGAGCTGGCCGACCCCCCACCCTGACCTGGCTGAGTGCCGGGGCTGCAGAGGGCAGATCGGCGCCTCTTCTACTAAGAGGACAAAAATTCACCAGGTTCACAGCCTGATCTGAGAGTGGAAAATGGGATTATGCCCTGTGGTTTGACTAAATCCAGCGAACCAGGGAAGAGAGCAGCTCCCAGTGCGCTTCTCTGATTCTGATGCCTGATTAAGAGGCTTGAAGCACCATTACAGAGCGTCTGAGGTATTCAGCTGGCAGCAGAGCAGAGCAGCAGGCACTGACTGCAGCAGGTGGAGCTTTATGGGACTGAGGCTCAAACATTTTAATGATATAAACAGATAAATGTACAAATTACCCGTAATGTGACCTTTGTTTTCATGAAGGCTTCGTCAGAATCATAACACTGATTAAATTAACAGAAACACGGGTTAAATTAAAAAATCTTGAACTACGGGACTATAAGATAATATAATGTCATCATCGTCATAAACATCATAAAATTATCAGTAATTGTTTTAATTAGAACTCTACCACTAGTGACTAGTGAAACAATCCTGTTTAGTGTGTTTGATAAATTTCCAACTAAATGGATCTTTCATGTTTGTATTAATTAGATCTATTTGTTGTTAAAACTCAGTCTGAGTAGACAAGTTGTGGAATAGCTTGTTCATCCATCCCTCCACCCGTCCTTCCAATCCATCTGTCCATCCATCCATCCATCCATCCCTCTATCCATCCATCCATCCATCCATCCATCCATCCATCCATCCGTCCTTCCATCCATCCCTCCATCCATTCATCTGTCCATCCAAGCATCCATCCAATCATCCATCCGTCCTTCATCCATCCATCTGTCCATCCATCCATCCATCCCTCCATCCATCTGTCCATCCATCCATCCATCCCTCCATCCATCCATCCATCAATCAATCCATCCTTCCATCCATTCTTCCATCCAAGCATTCATCCAACCATCCCTCCATCTCTCCATCCATCCATCCATCCTTCCATCCAACCATCCCTCCATCCATCCATCCATCAATCCATCCATCCATCCGTCCTTCCATCCATCCATCTGTCCATCCATCCATCCATCCTTCCATTCCTCCTTCCATCTATTAATCCACCCATCCATCCACCCGTCCATCCATCCATCCATTTATCCATCCGTCCTTCATCCATCCATCTGTCCATCCATCCATCCCTCCATCCATCCATCCATCCATCAATCCATCCATCCTTCCATCGATCTGTTCACCCAAGCATTCATCCAACCATCCATCAATCAATCCATCCTTCCATCCATTCTTCCATCCAAGCATTCATCCAACCATCCCTCCATCCCTCCATCCATCCATCCTTCCATCCAACCATCCCTCCATCCATCCATCCATCAATCCATCCATCCATCTGTCCTTCAATCCATGCATCTGTCCATCCATCCATCCATTCCTCCTTCCATCCATCCATCTGTCCATCCATCCATCCATCCTTCCATTCCTCCTTCCATCCATTAATCCACCCATCCATCCACCCGTCCATCCATCCATCCAACCATCCATCCCCCCATCCATCCATCCATCCATCCATCTATCCATCCATCCATCCATCCATCCATCCATCCATCCATCCACCTGTCCATCCATCCATCCATCCATCCATCCATTCCATCCATCCATCCATCATCCATCTGTCCATCCCCCCATCCATCCATCCATCCACCTGTCCATCCAACCATCTATCCATTCTATCCATTCATCCACGTGTCCATCCATCCATCCATCCACCATCCATCCGTCCATCCATCCATCCATCCATCCATCCATCCATAATCCATCCATCCACCTGTCCATCCAACCATCTATCCATCCAACCGTCCGTCACTGAGCTGTTCGACAGATGACAGATTTGTCCAACTCTGTTTGTCTTATGGTTTGTTAAATTCAATTCAATTCAATTCAATTTTATTTGTGTAGCGTCTGTTACAATGACAATTGTCTCTAGGCGCTTTACAGAGACCCAGATCATGACCCCCGAGCAAATATCATTAACTAAAATTATAATATTAAATCCAATCAATGATAATGGCAGCCATATAACAACAACCATATAAACATAAACATAAACAGATGGAGGCAGCAGCACTGGGATGAGATGGCCAGAGGACCAGGTCGCCGATCACCACGCCAGTCGGCACCCAAACACAAGTGGAGGAGAACCCCGGGATGGACAGAGGATGGAACTGCAAGTCAGCATGAAACCCAGGAAACTCTGGCCTGCAAATACAGATTGATTAACGCTCAGTCTGGACTACCTGTTCATCTGCACATTTTCATGTCACATCACTCTTGGTCACTCTTCCCTTAACGCAAAAAACAGCTTGTGTATATATATTTATATTGCAATATTTTTAGTTTACATTGTTTGTTATATTTTCCCTTAATTGCATGCGCCATCATCGCCACAACAAATTCCTCGTATGTGTAAAATCGTACCTGGCAATAAAGTTGATTCTGATTCTGAAACTTTTCCAGCCTAGGCTGTGATGAGAGGCTAACACGAGATTCACACAGGTGCGTTGCTTCAATGCATGGGGGGCGGGGGGTTCTTGATGTTTCTTCTTCGTACCAGAAACAACCAATCAAAATTCTTCCAGCTCGCTACACAACTAACCTGCGTGCGTTGAATTTATCTCGCCTGTGTGTGCGATTTCATTGGCTTCCTCCAGCAATGTAGCTGCTGCTCCAGTGGCTGACGCAGGCGCTGGAGCGGGAAAGGTTGAAAATCCCCCAAGTTTTGATGGAGGCAACCCTACCGACGTGACAATCGGAACCCATAACTCAGTTCAGAAACAGATGAGGTCACCCCATTCAAAGTCTACAGAGGACGACACAGATAAGGCAGACGACGGAGACGACGGAGACAACGGAGACGACGAAAATGACGGAGACGCTAAAAATGACGAAGACGACGAAAATGACGGAGACGACGAAAATGACGAAGACGACGAAAATGACGGAGACGACGAAAATGACGAAGACAACAAAAATGACGGAGACGACGAAAATGACGGAGACGACGACGAAAATGACGGAGACGACAAAATGACGGAGACGACGAAAAAGACGAGACGAAAATGACGAGAGACGAAAAAAATGACGGAGACGACGAAAAATGACGGAGACGACGAAAATGACGGAGACGACGAAAATGACGAAGACGACAAAAATGACGGAGACGACGAAAATGACGAAGACGAACAAAAATGACGGAGACGACGAAAATGACGGAGACGACGAAAATGACGAAGACGACGAAAATGACGAAGACGACAAAAATGACGGAGACGACGAAAATGACGAAGACAACAAAAATGACGGAGACGACGAAAATGACGGAGACAACGAAAATGACGGAGACGACGAAAATGACGAAGACGACGAAAATGACGAAGACGACAAAAATGACGAAGACAACGGAGACGACGAAAATGACGAAGACGACGAAAATGACGAAGACAACGAAAATGATGGAGACGATGAAAATGACGGAGACGCCGAAAATGACGGAGATGACGAAAATGACGGAGATGACGAAAATGACGAAGACGCCGAAAATGACGAAGACGCCGAAAATGACGGAGACGCCGAAAATGACGGCGATGACGAAAATGACGAAGATGACGAAGACGACAAAAACGACGGAGACGACGAAAATGACGAAGACGACGAAAATGACGAAGATGACGGAGACGACGAAAATGACGGAGACGCAGAAAATGACGAAGACGACAAAAATAACAAGGACGACGAAAATGACGAAGACGACGAAAATGACGAAGATGACGGAGACGACGAAAATGACGGAGACGACAAAAACGACGGAGACGACGAAAATGACGGAGACGACGAAAATGACGAAGACGACGAAAATGACGAAGATGACGGAGACGACGAAAATGACGGAGACGACGAAAATGACGAAGACGACGAAAATGACGAAAACAACGGAGACGACGGAGATGACGAAAATGACGGAGACGACCAAAATGACGAAGACGACTCAGATGACGCATGAATCCAGCGTTGTCCTGGTGTGAGATTATGAATGAGCTGAATAGTATGTTATTAATATCTAAAGGGAAGTTAGGTTGTTACAGTGTAAATTATATAAGAAAGTACAAAAATTAAAGGTAACATGGGGTCGGAAAATGGTTTGACAGTAGATGTGGTTGAAATCCCCAGAGATTATCTCGACTGCGTTGACTGCTGCACTGATGAGTCCTGGGTAAACTGACCACTGATTTTCACTTGTTAACAACCGTTCTCATTGTGGACTAATGGACGCCGAATCGTTTGGAAAATATCCCATAACCCTTCATAAACTGATCAGCAGTAAAAATTGCTTCTAAAATCAGTCCTGAAATGTTACAGATCACCAAACCTCCCATATTTAATTCAGTTTTATCTCTATAGCGTCTGTTACAATGCCAGTTGTCTCCAGACACTTCACAGAGACCCAGATCATGACCTCCGAGCAAATATCATTAATGAAAATTATAATATTAAATCCTAATCAAAGTTAAATGGTCAGATGGCTAAAAGAAAGCCCATCACTGAAAACCTTTTTCTTCTTGTTTTTTCTTTACTTTTGTGTTTTTTTGAGTCAAACAAAGACACTAATAGACCAACCTGATTCAGCCCCCAAAGAGATGTCCGTGGAAACTGCTAGAACATCTGCTGCGGTAGAGGAAGTCCTGTTTGGTCTTCTAACTTCTCTCACTGCCTCTGCATGTTGGCACAGCGACACACTGCGACACGTCATGTGTTGTTCCTCATCTCTAGTTTTATTTATCTAATTTAAAGACTTGGGAAGGACCTTTTTTTTTCTACTGTGTAGATGTACTTTCTTTCCTACATACCGTATTTTCCGCACTATAAGCTGCTACTTTTGTCCCACGCTTTAAACCATAAGGCTTATACAGAGATGCGGCTTTTCTATGAATGTTTCTTCAGCCCTCAGGGGGCGCTCTAGCAGGAAGTGCAAAAACCAAAAAACAAACCAAGTAGTTAAAGGTTATTCTGTTTTTGTTCAGTAGCCTATGTTGGCTATGCTACTCTACATTCATTTTGTGAGCATCAATACCTGTTATTATTGGACAAACTGATTAATCCAGGTGAACATTGTAGCTACTCAGACACACCTGGATTTATCAGTTTGACCAGTCAGTTTGTTGGTTCCTCAGTGGATTTCAGGGTTCTGAGTGGACCCGCCGCAGAGGTAAGGTTTTAATCACAGATGCGGACCGGACGCAGCGTGGAGCCAGCAGGTCCACGATCTGGCTCCAAAGCAGATCCGATACAGGTCCGTTTCACGGGTCTGTTCCAGATGTCTTTGCTGTGGGGGGGGGGTCAGTACACAGGAGGAGGAAAAATCAGTTCAGGTATGTGAATAAACACTAATGTTACAAAATCTTTCAACTTAAATATCTTATTTCTCAGCCTGGATACTGGAGGCTTATAGTCCGGTGCGGCTTATATGTGACAAAATATATATTTTGTTTATATTTTAATGGGTGTGGCTTATATTCAGGTGCGGCTTATAGTCCAGAGAATACTGTAACTGTCGAACATAAAATACATATATGATTTACAAATCTAGACCATATAAAATGTGTATTTATTAACACATTACTTCATCATATTTCTAAATAATTTGATATTTCTAAATGATTAACCCTTTATAGGGCACTCAATGAAATACTTTAAAAATTAAAAATTCAACCTTAGAGTGTTATTGGAGAACATAATAAGTCTTCATTACATTGGTGACATTTTTTAAAATTTTTTATTTTCATATAGAAAATCAATGCCAACGAAGTGACTATATTTGGTCACTTGCCCGTGACTGGTAAAAATATCAAGGCCAATGAAGTGACCATATTTGGTAACTTGCCCATGAGTGGGAAAACAAATTCTAATAAGTATATATATAAAAAATATATAAGAAAAACACAAATTATGTATTTGAACATTTGAACATCACTTTTAGAACATAAAAGTGCTAATACCAAAAATGCTGATAACAAAAGTGTTGAATAGATCCTCACACATATTGGAAAATGTCAATTTTCTTATAAAGATTTCAAAAGGCTATAATTTGAGCGGTTTGAGATAAGGGAATACTTTCAACAGTCAATGTGAAATATATTCAGTATGAAATAAAATTTTTTGATAAATTAAAAATAAATTCACTGATCCAATTTGTATAATCTTTAGGCACTGTTTGGCAGCCATATGGAATTGTATTATTTTCAAAGACCTTCAATGATCAAGATGGCACTGCTTGTAGTTTTTCAGTGTGTGGTATCTTTCATTGCAAGGCACAGCACAAAGACCTACTCCACACTGACGGATGTGTCATGGGTGATGAGGTTCATCATTCAGAAAAAGAGAGATGAAATCAAATGCCTCAAAATTTGTCAGATCGTCTCCACAATAACCAACAGGCTCATCAAAATTTGGGATCCACTTTAGATATTCTTCCTCTCCTCTCAAGAATTCCCAGCCATCATCATTATAATCATTGCCGCCGTGATTTGTGGTGCGGCGGTGAACTCCACCTCCACTGCCATTAGGTGCGTGTTTTCTCCCGCGGCTTCTCCCGCGTCTCCCACAACCGCGGCTGTTTTAATCCCCGCTACATTCACCCATAATCGTGGTGTAATGAAACCCTCTGACATCCCGATCACGTCCTCTGTTTGGTTTTTGCAAGCCACACTGATGTGAAGTACCTGCTATACTGTGTGATGGTTGTGGACTTTGACGCGCGGACCCGCCGTCACTACTAATGTCAGTTTGATCGTCACTGAACAACTCTACGTTTTCCTCCACGGAATCAGAGTCAGCCAGTAACTGAGGAAGTACTTCGTCGATGGTAAACCGACCTCTCGGCATCGTAAGTACATGAAAAAAATACTCTTTCGCTCCGTTCAGCTCTCCTACCGCCGCCGCGCCGCCCCGTGTCTACGACGGAGGGCACTTATAGTGAAAAGGGCGTATGATCAAATATGGTGCCTGCATTTTTCATGCCGTATTTTCACTCATTTCAATAAGTTCTCCGCAAACAACTTATATGTCAACACTTAACACAACTATTCAACAATAAAATGTATGAGTTTCATCAACTTACCATGGTTAGTTTTAAAGATTCCTTTGAAAATGCCCAGTGAACCGAGATGCAAAAGCTTATTTTTCTGATTTTGGAAAAAAAGAGAAATTTGACGTAACCCTGGTCTCTGCTGATTGGTCCAATTGCACAACTGAGTAACCTATAACGTAGGGTGATCTTTGCTGATTGGCTGGGTAAAGATCACATGATTCTTAAACTCTCTTCGACGGGGGGGGGGGGGGGGGGGGGGGGGGGGGGGGGGGGGGGGCGTGATAACTATCATGTGCGGAAATTACCAAAAACAGTCACTTGCCCGATAAAGGGTTAAAGCAGAATGGACCCATTACTATCAATACTCCAGAATAACAAAGGGGTAGTGCGTTAATAAAAGACAGGACGGAATTAAATAGATATAAATGCTTTATCGTATTTACATGGAAGATGGTGGAGTCTTCCATGTTAGACTGAAGTAGGTATCTCAGTTGTCTCCATCCAGTCATCCTTCTACTGTCCTTCCACTGGATAAAATCCCTCTTAGACAAAATTAGGATCCCTAACTCACCCACAAATGGATAAAAAAGAGCATGTATCTGCTCTTAACTTAGGACAATATTTTGCCTCCACATCTAGAAGGTTCCATCTTTTACGTCCTCCGTAAATGATAACAGTGGTTTGAGTGTGGTTGCAGTCCCTTTAAGAATCAAACCCTCGACCCCAGCAGTCAGTGTGGGACATTTGATCCAAGCCATATCAGAGGGTTTAAATGGGTTTAAATAAGGACTCTGGGGAGCGGTGGAGCCATATATGAGTGTATGTGTGTGTGAGTGGGGGGGGGGGGGGGTACAAAAGATGAATGGCTGCTGTTGAGAACTGCATTCTGGGAACTGGCCATGTTGAGGCCTTTCTTATGGCTCTCAGTGAGAAATTGAGAGATTGAGACAAGAACCAACTGGAGATGACAACTGACTGACTTCCTCTGGCGTCCACGTACTCACAGAAACATGCACAGCCTCCCGTTGAACTAAACATCCTCTCTTCTAGTGTCTGTTGTTTGTTTTTTTTCAACGTCTTCCATAATTTTGTTTTGTAAAAATATGAGCTCATGTTTCTTGTCTCTGAGAGCCACCAGCGCTCTCCAGCTTTCATGTCCTACCTGTCCTGGTCCAAGCGTTGCTGCTGAAAGGCCTTTGTTTGGCCGCAGGACTCAAGGGCGGGTTTTGGAGGAACAAGCTCCAAAATTTAACGCCAACTTTATCCTGAAAGGGTAGTGGCTGCACCTGAAAGAAGATTACAAAGAAGAGAAAACACTGCTACTCTTCAAAAATAATGATATCATCACATGGGCTGATGTTTGAGCAAAACTCAAACTTTTATTTTCAACTTCACTGGACAGTTTTCAGAGTCCAGGATCAATTTATGGCACGTTTAAAAACACAAAGACAGAGTGGTAAAAACGGGGCAAATCAAGTAAAGTTAACTCGAGTTTCTGCCGATGAATATTGAACTTGAACCCAACTTATAAATCAGTGGTCCCCAACTGCCGGGCCGCGGCCCAGTACCAGTCAATTCACGGCTCGGTACCATCGACTGGTACCGCGGCCCGCGCAAGAGTTTTTAAAGTTTTTAAAGTTTATTATTATCTTAGTCTAAACAAGCTTTTATTAAAAAAAAAAAAAAATCTTTTATCTTGAAAAATGACCGGATTCTCTTAGTTACATCTCGGTCACTTGAGGGCGAAATTCAACCCAGCTAACAAAATGAGTAAGAAACAGACGTCTTTGGAAAGTTTCCTTGTGAAGGAGAAAATGTACAGTGAAGAGAAAGAAGAACAAACCTACGACTTCCAAGGAAAAGAAAGCTTTTAACTGACAGTACCAGGAGTCCTACTGAAATATGGATTTATCACCACAGGTGATTCCCACGTACCAAGCCCACTCTGCGTGAGTTTTTTTTTTTTTGTTGTTGTTGTTGTTGTTATTTATTTAATGGGTAGAGTACAGTCCGCGGTAAAATTGTGAAGTATTGACCGGTCCGCAGTTGCAAAAAGGTCGGGAACAGCTGTAATAAATGACACAGAGGAAGTAGCAGTATGAAGATGAAGACGAACAAATCCACCGAGCCAATGAATCCCATTTCTTGTAGCATGTGTCGACGCAACGCTTAGTTACGTTTGGAAAGAGGTGCACGTCAGGGTGCGACGTAGCTTACGATGGAGGGTTCACACTTATGTCATAGGTACTCTTAATAGAGAACAGGAGCAACAACTTAAATTCATTTATTTATTATGAGCACTCGTATCGCACTAATCTCACGATACACGATATTCGGCTCACGGTACGATATATATTGATATTCATCTTACAATACATTTACATCATTTTCTGAAAGATTTTAAAGGGACAAAGTGATTTTGGTGACATCTTGTGAGTGTTCCAATGACTTTGTTTGAATTAAGTGAACTGAAAGCATCAATTACACATTATATGTCTGACAGGCAGCTTGCAAATGTTGGACAAAATGAATAAAAGATGTGTTGAGAAAAATAGTTTCATTTATTTAAACAGTGCAAATTGTTACTTGCGAGCTTTTAAAGGTGGGACACGGGGGTTTTGAAAGAAGCTTAGAATATCGATACCGGCGGCTGAAAAATCGATAATAAAATATCGGTATATATTGCAGAATCAATAAAATCGCTCAGTTCTAGTCTTGATTGGGGACCATCAAGGATCATCTGACTGGATGGCCTCAGTGCTTTGACAGGGGGATGAATATGAAAAGCTTAGACAAATAGGGTTGCAACAACCTATTTTAAAATCTTAAAATCAATCCTGAAGCAGACAGAAAAGTCGTAGAGGGATGCCAGAACTGAAGTAACAAGTGGACAAAAGGTAAACTGCGTGAATCCCATATGCGGAGACTGTGGGATTAGAAGTCCAATTGTCGGTGTGGCTTCATTTTGGTCAACAGTCTTAACTGGAAGAAGCTGGTTTGGACAACAGCTGTCTCTGAACAACCAGAGCCCACCAACTGCTCCCAGTTTAACCGATTTCTGCCAATGAGTGGCAACGAACCCTGGTCACTGGGAGCTCCATGACCAGGAGCAAGGCGTCAGGTGGCAACAGTCAAAACCTTTCCTTGAAGAATCCTAAACAACTCTTGCTAACTCCTAGCTTCTGTGGATTGTGTCAACAGCGTTGTCGCCATCGAAAATTGAGCTTTTCCCGCTCAAACGCATGCATCAGCCAGTCGAGCTGCTGCTACACAGCTAGAGATAGCCAATGAAACGGTGCAGGGGGCGGGGCAAATTTAAAGGAAACAGTTCCTTCTCCTTGTGTGCTAACGCGGTGAAAGACGACCACCTGGACTTGACTCCAGCCATCATACAGTCGGTGTGGACCGTTCTGGACATCGTAGCAAAGACTGAGCAAATTCAAATCGTACGGTGTCGAGTGAGACCTCGGAGTTGCAGCTCTGTTGAGAGTTTTCTTCCACAAATAAGAGAGAAAACCTCTGGCTCCCTCCTCTCTCCTACCTTTGATACGTTATCAACTGAAACGACTGCAACCTGATCAGCGCTGGACTGTTTCTGTCCCGCTGAACCTTTCATGCTAAAATAATACTTTCATCTAAACAATCAACATGAGATTTAGATCCCAAGTCATCTGGACTGTTCAAGGAGATTTTTCCAATAGAGAACATTTCAATCCTGGATATAATCGATTTATTTTTATTAGGGCTGGTGGGCAAGTTAACGCGTTATTACCGCGTTAACGCATTAATTTATTAACGCCGACATTTATTTTATCGCGCGTTAACGCATGTTGCTCACATGCTTTTGTTTTGAAAAGTCTGTTACTGGCTGCTGCAGAAACTGAAAATAATTGGCAGGCAAAACTAAAACAGACATGGAGAACGTTAAAAAAAATCAGTGAACTTTACAGTTCGGGTAGCAACTCAGGTAGCAATATTAACAATTCTGTCTGAAAAAAAAAAAAACTTTCAAACCCCTTTGTACAAGACAATCGCGTCATTCCTCCATTTATCCATCAGATCTGCTCCATGTGTTCACTGTCCTGCTGTTCTCTAGCTGGTTACTGCAGTGCAGCGCTCCATCTAGTGGCACAGATGTGTAATGACAACAGAAAGTCCAATCCGCAATTATAAAACAAAGCCATTCCTGAGTCACATAAACCAGACAATAAAAATATTGAAAACAAATTCAGTCCCGTGGCCTGTTTGCTAAAATTGAAATATAAAAAAACAAGCTTTTTTTTTTTGTTTTAGATTAAAAAACGGAAAAAAATAAAAAGTAATTTTAAATTTTTTTTTCAATTTTTGATTGACAATCAAAAATGGGAAAAAAAAACAAATGATTCACAGATTATTACGGATTGGTAAAGTTACAGAACTTTAACATGGACATTTTCATTTTAAAGTTCTCCCAGACGGACGATTCAACAGAAACAAGGTTATTTGTAAAAACTGACAAGTTGAACTCCCCGTTAAAAGTTTCTGCTGTTACCTTAGAAATTACCTGTTTTAATGTTCTCATTTTGGCCTCTAGACTGTTAGGATTTTGTTGGTAGACTTTTTATTATTTTTTCATAAAAAAAACAGGATGACATTAATGTCCTGGCAGTGGTGATAAGGTTTATTTTATTTTACATTTTTTAAGATGATATTTACACTAAATATGTGTTACTGACAAGTGCTGATGTTAAAAGTGTTTGAACAACAAATGTTATGACACTTTAGTTCATATGGCAGCAGAACATTTAAATAAAAGTGACCTTTACACTACTTTTGAATTCATTATTTGATTTTTCGTATACAATGCGATTAATCAGGGAAATCATGGAATTAATTGCGATTAAAAATTTGAATTGTTGCCCAGCCCTAATTTTTATTAATAGACTGCAATATTTGACCTCCACTTAAAAAACCATAAACTTGATCCGGTGGTTTTAACTAATTACAGACCCAAAGTCTGTCCAGGACGCTGGAACAGTGGCTGCGACTGTTCTCAGAGGTAATTAGGCGTCGAGGTAAATGACGTACACCTGCTGTCATTTAAAGTGACTCTGATCTGACCCAGATAAATGGCAGCTGTTTCTGGGGTATTTGCTTGAACGATTGGGGCTGCCGGGGCCTACGAAGAGTCGCTGAAGGAATTGTGAGACTTGATTGCTGACGACAGAGGGATTTAACTCTGAGTAGTCCATCAGTGAGCTCTGCTTCACGTTCCAGGTTTAGTTTGCTGACTGAACCAGACATTTTGCTCATTTGTTGTTTTCCTGGAGATTCTTTTCCTCAGACGTCCTGTCTGTGCAACACCTTATTCCACCAAACCCCTAACCCCTTATTTATTTCTAGGGGTGCGCGATAACTATCGGGCCAATAACTATCCGGCCGATAACAGGAAATGGTGACGTCATCCTGATAAGTCCCATATCACGACAAATAGCTCCGATAACATATATATTTTTGTCAACACAGCAGTGTCTCGCTCCCTCTGAGTCTTGAATAACTGGCAGTGAATGCTATGTTCAAGTAACGTCGGCATAATCAGAAAAACGGTTACTCAATAAGGAAAATCAAGATTTTGGCATAATTTTAGTAGTTGCTGACTTTAATTGATATTCGCAGTATTTTCCAACATTTTATACATAAAAAAAAAAAGAAAAAAATAGAAAAGGCTGAAAGAACGTCTAGCAGACATGGGAATTTACGTCACACCTTGAATGCAGCATGAAGCACAGCGTACTGATCACAACAAACATGGCGGCGTGGAACTTCGTTAAAGTTTCAGAAGAAGATAGTTTGGTGGTTATTTGTGACGAATCCTCCGAGTGAATTCTACGAGGAGGGAAGCACAAGCTTTAATACGTAAAACCTGATCAGCCACCTACAACATAATAATCGCTTCCATGGAGTTTTGAAATCACGCTAACGTGAGCTAACGGAAGCTAATGCTAACGTGCGCAAGCCAGCAGCAGTCTCCCCTCTCCCTCATTCCTCTCATCTAAAGCTTCCATGAGATTAAAAAATAAAAAATAAAAACTACTGAACCTCATTTACTTTAATTAAAAGTATTAATTTAAATGGAACCACAAGCCAAAATCCTTTAAATGTTAATATTTTTCAGTTAGTAATTTTGATGCATGTATTTCCATCAGTTCAAGGAGCCTTTATTTTTTATATCAGTCAGTAATGAACCTTATTTAAGTTAATGTGAGATATCAAATAGGTTTGTTTGATATCTTTAAGAAAATGTTTGAGAGGCTTGACAATAGTTTTTCATTGGAAAAAATTAATATCTGTTCATTTAAAAAGTCAAAACTATTTTTGAGTTTGTTCATTGTATTGATGTAATGATCTTAGGTATATGTGTGCTCCTTTAGGAGCTGAAAGTTATCGGTTATCGGTATCAATTTTAAAAACAGTTATCGTGCATCCCTATTTATTTCAAGCGTAAAAGTCTTTCATGAGTGTTCATTAGTAGATTTCTCCCAACAGAGACAATTTATCTTCCTGTTCCAGTGAGACCATGAAGGATTTTTTTCTAATCCATCAACGTGTTTTACTGGCCGTCCCATTCTGTCTTTTTGCTGGTTTATTTGCTGTTAACAGCAATTTATGTCTCCCTCTCTCAGTCTTCAGGATGTAGAATTAACCATGGTGCAAACGCTGAAACGTGATATATCTGCTGGTTCCTGGGGCCTCCTTCGCCCCGGCCACCAGGTGTTTATGGCGAGTATTCTTCAGTTACACCACCGCAGTCCACGCTGGATGGTTCTACGCCACCAATAAACACAGTCCGGTCGGTTGCTACCCGTCCACCCCGACCCAGAGAACAGGAGAAGAAGCAGGCAGGAAGTTGGTCAGATGTCAGGAGCTGGATTAGACGCCAGTTCAGTTTTCACGGCTGAGAATGTTCCTCGGCCGTGTAAAAGATCTCAAACAGCTCCGCTAACCGACGCACAAATCGCTTGGCGGCGGCGAGGCGAAGTGGCCCGCAGGTGATCAAGTTTTACGCTTCAGGTCGTTGGTTTTGACCCCACAGATACACTACATCACAATACTCAACAAGCAAACGCCGTGCAGCACGGTCGCGCTGGCGAGATTTAACTTCTGGTCCAGGACGGCGGTGTTGCCAGGCTCAGTACGCGGCGGCCGCGGGTTTAGCGTTAAGGTGGCGTGTCTGAATGTGTCCAAATCAGTAAAGTGAGGGCGGAGTGCAACCTGCTATCGGACCAAGTGTGAACATTCGAAACATGTTGAGTCTGAACCGCAGCGGAGCGTTTAACGTTTAATCGCCGTGCGACGCGTCACGCACGATGAAATCAGATTTTCAATCTCCCGCTGTGTTGCTAAAGTCTTAAACAGCTTTTGTGTCTAATGGCAGTGTTGCGTTACAGTAGAATACTTCTGACCGAAATGACCAAAACAACGTGAGAACAAACCCAGATGTTACAGCGCGTTGCCCAGGAAAGGCATCCTGGGAGGTTTGGAGACATCATCAGCGTTGCTGTTTTTCAGTTATTGATTTTAGTAAGTAAGTAAGTAAGTAAGATGCCTTTTTACCCATGTTACAGCGGCAGTGACGGTTTGTAGCTTTAAATGCGTCGATGCCAGGAAATACGCCAATGAATTAGGGATGCACGATAACTGTTTTTTAAAACAGATACCGATAACCGATAACACACACATATACCTAAGATCATTACATCAATACTATGAACAAAACCAAAAATAGTTTGGACTTTTTAAATGAACAGATATTTATTTTTTCCATTGAAAAACTATTGGCAAGCCTCTTAAACCTTTTTGTAAAGCTATCAAACAAATCTATTTGATATGTCACATTAACTTAAATAAGGTTCATTACTGAGTGATACAAAAAATAAAGGTTCCTTGAACTGATGGAAATACATGCATCAGAATTACTAACTGAAAAATATTAACATTTAAAGGATGTTGGCTTGTGGTTCCATTTAAATTAATACCTTTAATTAAAGTAAATGAGGTTTAGTAGTTTTTGTTTTATATTTTTTAATCTCATGGAAGCTTTAGATGAGAGAGATGAGGGAGAGGGGAGACTGCTGCTGGCTTTCGCACGTTAGCATTAGCTTCCGTTAGCTCACATTAGCGCGATTTCAAAACTCCATGGAAGTGATTGTTATGTTGTAGGTGGCTGATCAGGTTTTACGTATTAAAGCTTGTGCTTCCCTCCTCGTAGAATTCACTCGGAGGATTCGTCACAAATAACCACCAAACTATCTTCTTCTGAAACTTTAACAAAGTTCCACGCCGCCATGTTTGTTGTGATCAGCGCTGTGCTGCAGGCTGCATTCAAGGTGTAATGTAAATTCCCACGTTCCCTCGTTTGCTAGTCGTTCTTTCAGCCTTTTCTATTTTCTTCTTTTTTTATGTGTAACATCTGGGGGAATACTGCGAATATAAATTCAAGTTAGCAACTACTAAAATTATGACCGAGTTTACGAGTTGTTTTCTAGCATGAGGGGGTATTCTTGATTTTCCTGATTGAGAAATCGTTTTTCTGATTATGCCGACGTTACTTGAACATAACATTCACTGCCGGTCATTCAAGGCTCAGAGGGAGTGAGACACTGCTGTGTTGACAAAAATATATATGTTATTCGGGCTATTCGTCGTGATATCGGACTTATCGGAATGACGTCATAATTTTCTGTTATCGGCCCGATAGTTATCGTGCACCCCTACAATGAATTACAGTTTTTTTTTCCACCATTACGTTCAGATGTCGAGCAAATGCAGCGAGCTGTAAAATGTGAATTCAGGGTGTTGAAGATGGACAGTTGTGGTCTGTGATGTCACAGTACCCTGCTGAACGGAGGACACGTTCGACTCTCTGGACTCCCGCCACAGTTGAGCTGCTACGACCTGCTCAGCTACAATTAGCTCTTCAACTGCCGTCTGTCTGGGCCGTATCCAGGAAACGCAGACAACTGGGGAAACCTTTGGGGGAAGCTTTGTGAGGGACAGATGGCATCTTTTCCACTTAGGATGCTCTTGTGTCCAGAAATAGACGGTGCTCTCTGACGTCACACGTCAGGGTGCTTTGACCCGGCATTGCAACCAGTCTGTGTAGCTGGGTGGAGGATCCGGGCTACATTTGGTCAACAGGACACGCCTTGGCTGCAGGAAAGGTTAGCTAGACCTCCATGAGTCTAGAGTCTCATCAGTGATATGAGGAGGAATCAGTGATGTCCATCTATGGTATTATAGGCACAGAAATTATTAGTCCTACCTTCGACAAAATAGCCAGAACGTCTTTCATCCTTCATGTCCTCCAGTTTTAGAGAACTTGTACGGATCTGATCTGCTCTTCCATCCATGAACGATGCATCCATGTGGCATTTTAGCCACTTTAATGGCGAGTTCAGCCTCAACAAACTTGTTTTAGTGCAGAAAGTCAGTAACAAAGTCACTACACAGCGTTTGAATCAATCACTTAAGCTTTAAACGCTAGAAGGCCTGTTGTAACGTCATGTCAATACTATCTACTGCAGTGGTTCTCAACTGGTCTGGCTCCAGGATCCACCATCACCCTTAATGACAAGCCACGACCCAAATCAAGGAAAATTTACAACTTCTCTAATTTATTGAATGAAAAGATCGTGCAGTTTGAATCAGAGATAGTAGAATAGAATATCACAGAATGCCAACACAAAAAAATAAGTTTATTGGTGAACCAAAATGACAAAAACCAAAATGACTTCAAGTGGGAAATATTCCCTTTGATGCTCAATTAGCTGCATTTTAATTAAATCCAAAACACTTCAGTAACTTCAGCCTTTTTTAACAGACTCAACATGCACAAACATGAAATAAAACAGTACAACCACTGAGCAGTAGTTTCAAAAAGAACTAAAATATGTAGCATTTGCTGAGTACCCACTTCCTGAATATATAAGAATTTCCTATTAAAACTTTCTAGTCACTTATTTAAGCATTAATCATAAAGCTGACATAACAATCAGAACATTTCAGTAACAGCCATTTTTAAGACTCAAGAGTGCTTTTATGCACAAACATGAAATAAAACAACCACAGAGCAGTAGTTTCAAAAATAACTCCAAATATATAGTTTTAGCTGAATAACCACTCACTGACCTTTTGTCTTCAAGATAAGAAAATCCATATCTCATATATTATTCGTTGTATCTGTGTTTCACCTGCTCAACATATATGTAAACAAACTTTGCAGGTCTTTTTCTATGGTGTGAACTGGCGGGTGTCAACTCGCATTACAGGACATTATCGCCATCTACCGTTAAGGAGTATGAATGACACACATCTTGTTTTGGGTTTTTTTTTTTTTTTTTTTTTTTTTTTTTTATTTAGTATTTCCTTCCCCAGGCAAAGGCCCACGTCCCACTGAAAACGGGTCTGCAACCCACTTTTGGGTAGCGACCCACCAGTTGACAACCACTGCTCTATTGGTACAAATCCAGAAACCTGGACCCTTCTTTTAGCCAACGATGCTAGGTCAATGTAGGGTTCTTTTTTCTGAATTTGTTTAAGACATTGTTGGTAGAAGAGAATTCAAAAGACTGCTTTTTCTTTTTGGTTTGTTCTTCGGACCTAATGATGCAATAAATGCCAGAGAGACTCAAGTTATTAAGCAGAAATATCACTGAAGGACGGCTTGCAAACAGAGAAGATACTGAGGACACAGTTCCTGCCAGCACACTGCCCGAACCTTTGATCAACAATCACAGTTAGTTCTGGACAAGATATTAATGTTTCTGAGCCATGCAGATTTGTAGGCCACTATGATGTCACATCAGATCAAAGTCCCACTACAGTTATCCAGTCCCTCCATCTTTATTGCTGCCTAACTTTCACATCACGCAGTATTTACTGCTCCTCTGAAGTAGGTAGCACAAAGCTGTAACACCGATTTGAAATGATGCACTCCTTGTGGGGGAGTCATCTGACTCCACCCCCTAAAACAGGTTCTGATGTAAATAATAACTGACTTTATTTACACGGGATATGTTGGTAGTGATTACTATACTAGAGATAGTTACTGCACATGTCAATGAATATGTATATAAGTATATATATATATATTGCACACGATAGAAATTAGTCACATTGTCCAGGTTCAGGGTATATGGGATGTCGTGTGTGTGTGTTGGGGGCGGATCAGATTGCATATATATCTGAGGAACATGTTTGAGCAGGGAGCTGTTTTAATTTAAATGCATCATTTTTGATATTCTGTCTGAAGCAGATCAGGGTTATAATAGTTTTGGATTTTGCATTAGTTTTAGTTTTTAATTACTTTTTAGTTTAGTTTTTCCAAATTCAGTTAGTTTTAATTCGTTTTTAGAGCAGTTTTGCTAGTTTTTATTCGTTTTTGTTTTGAAATACTTAGTTTTAGTTTAGTTTTTATTAGTTTCAGTGTTAGTTTTAGTTTTATTTTGTAAATTAGGTTTGTAATTTTGGTTCGAGTGAAGCATTGAACTTTTTGAACGCTATCAGTCACATAGTCGTGTTTACATTCTGGTCTCAACAAACATATTTATCAATGCGTCTTCCCTCTTGTGGTGTTCCTGCGTATTTACTGACCAGCAGCTATCTGGTCTCCATGGAAACAGTCCATTATAGTTGCTGTTTTCTCCCAGTCCTTCCCAACGCTGACTGGCCTGGGTTAGGGTTCTCTTTCCAGGGGGCTAGCTTATCCAGGTAGTCTTGGTTAGCCTCCTTATATAAGATAGCTTAAGCTAGCTTATCCAGGTAGTCTTGGTTAGCCTTCTTTCCAGGGGGCTAGCTTAGGCTAGCTTATCCAGGTAGTCTTGGTTAGCCTTCTTTCCAGGGGGCTAGCTTAGGCTAGCTTATCCAGGTAGTCTTGGTTAGCCTTCTTTCCAGGGGGCTAGCTTAGGCTAGCTTATCCAGGTAGTCTCTGTTAGCCTTCTTGTGTGAGCTTTTCAAATGGACTTTCAGATTCATGGTTTTTTTCTCCTTCAGAAGTTTTCCACACATTGTATCACCTGCTGCTACAACAAGGCACTTATTGTTATCGTTAACACAGTCATAGTCAAAGAAATCCCAAATAGGACTGTGCCGCTTTCTCCCAACTTTTGCTGAAGCCATCACTGCTGATCACTTTTTTTTTTTTTTTTTGCAGTTGTTGTTGTACGGCGGAGAGAAGATAATAGATTTCAAATAATTAATTTATAAGGAAAAAAAAATTACAAACACGAAAACGAAGGACGTTTTTGACATTATTATAGTTAATTTTAGTTCATTTTATAAACACATAATACAGTTTCAGTTAGTTATAATTTTAAAAAACTCGTTTTTATTTTATTTCAGTTAACAAAAATGTTTTTTCAATTCTAGTTTTTGTTTTTTCGTTCGTTTTCGTTAACGATAATAACCTTGAAGCAGATCACAGACATGAAGAAACTGGTTCAGCTTAGAAAAACCTCGTTTCTCCGTCTGTCTTGTGTTAAACAGTACGAGACTGAGCTCATCTACGTAACGGTGAGAATACTGGTCAGAATGAGTAATCAACTGGTTTCTGTCCGGTTTAGTGTTTTTTTGTCAGCGGATCAAATGGTCCTGCAGAGGCGTTGATCTAGAAGATGCTTCACCATTTGTACGGAGCAAGAATGTAACAAAGTGTGTGGACCACCAGGACAGAGAAGACAGGACACCTCTGAGCCATCGTTAGTGGACCTGAGACGTGTGTTTGGGGTGCTCCCAGCTGCCGGGGCCCGTCAGGGCCTCTGGGGGTCCATCTCACTGTGTGTTCCCCTCCAGGAGCTCGGCTGGACGCCTGACGGGGCGAAACGCATCAAACGGCCCGTGTCCACCGTGTCCTCTGTCTGTCTGAGAGTTAGTGGTGGCTTTGAGGTGTGAAGAGCAGCAGCAGCAGCGCTGAGGATCTGGCTGTGTTGACTCAACGCTCTGAAGGCTCCTTAGGCGGGTCAAAGGTCAGCAGACCACACAGAGAGGCTGCCGCCCTCATGACCACACTGACATGACAGAGTTCACCCGTCCGCTGTAATCCGAGTTTCATTAGTCCGTGAAGGACCGCTGTGATCTGCTCTCTGCTCGAAACAACACTAACTGCTGCGGGACACATCCAGGAGGAGGGGTTTACTGCTACCTGTGTGTCAAACACGTCCACGTCCACGCACACCTGTTTATTTCTGCTGCAAAGCTGGACGTTTTAACACGGGGTCAGTGGAGATCAGGTCACTTTAGGAGCCAGACTCCAGCGGTCGGGACGCGTCAGGCTAGTGAGCCCGGATGTATTTGTTTATTTATGTCCTTTATTTAACCAGGTATGAGTCTCATTGAGATTAAAATCTCTTCTTCAGGAGAGACCTGGCCAAGAATGGAAACAGTTGGTTAAAAAGACATCAGACAAAACAAATCAACAAACAATCAGCACCATCAGAATAAATCAATTAAAACAATTACACCCATCAAGGGAACTGTTTTCCCTCAGAGCTGATTTAAATTCACCCAGAGCAATGAGTTCAGTCAGTTTCATGTCCATTTGAAAATTATTCCAAGAGGATGGAGCAGCAGATTTAAAGATGTGGTATACAGAGATGGACATCCAGATGTGGTGTACAGAGATGGACATCCAGATGTGGTATACAGAGATCGACAAACCAGATGTGGTATACAGAGATGGACATGATGTGGTGTACAGAGATGACAGATGTTGTAAGATGGACAGATGTGGTGTACAGAGATGGACAAACCAGATGTGGTGTCAGAGATGGACAGATGTGGGAGATGGCATCCAGATGTGGTGTATAGAGATGGACATCCAGATGTGGTGTATAGAGGTGGACATCCAGATGTGGTGTACAGAGATGGACATCCAGATGTGGTATACAGAGATGGACATCCAGATGTGGTATACAGAGATGGACATCCAGATGTGGTGTACAGAGATGGACATCCAGATGTGGTGTACAGAGATGGACATCCAGATGTGGTGTACAGAGATGGACAAACCAGATGTGGTATACAGAGATGGACATCCAGATGTGGTGTAGATGATGGGTGGACATCCAGATGTGGTGGTTACAGAGATGGACATCCAGATGTGGTGTACAGAGATGGACATCCAGATGTGGTGTATGAGATGGACATCCAGATGTGGTGTACAGAGATGGACATCCAGATGTGGTGTACAGAGATGGACATCCAGATGTGGTGTACAGAGATGGACATCCAGATGTGGTGTACAGAATGGACATCCAGATGTGGTGTACAGAGATGGACATCCAGATGTGGTGTACAGAGATGGACATCCAGATGTGGTGTACAGAGATGGACATCCAGATGTGGTGTACAGAGATGGACATCCAGATGTGGTATACAGAAATGGACATCCAGATGTGGTGTACAGAGATGGACATCCAGATGTGGTGTACAGAGATGGACATCCAGATGTGGTGTACAGAGATGGACATCCAGATGTGGTAAACAGGGTACAGTGATGAGTGAGATGGCCGAGTCCAGTAATGAAATGGTAAACAGAGTCCAGTTTCCTCAGTAAATTATGAGGAGAGTTCATGTAGAGCAGATCGCCATAATCCAACAATGGAAGGAAAGTTGCTGAAATTAAGTGTTTACGTACCTGATGAGAAAAACATGATATTTTTCTTAAAAAGAACCCAAGTTTAAGTTTTAATTTGGCGACAAGATTTTCAATGTGCAGATTAAAAGACAAATTCTGTTCAATAATCAAACCTAAATATTTATAAGATTGGACTCTTTCAATTTCAGTACGTTGAGTGGTTGTGATCTTTACATTACCTGTCGGGTTTCTGGTTTTTGTAAACAACATAAACTTGGATTTTTCCTGCAATCAGCACCTATTTCAGATGAGACAGACGGGACTGGATGATATCGAAGGCAGACTGAAGATGCTCCAAGGTTTGTACTAATGAGGGTGACGAGCAATATATAATCATATCATCTGCATAAAAGGGAAAATTAGCATTAGTAGCCCCTCGTAGTGAATTTATGTTCATTAGAGGTCTTCGGAACAACCCGACAACCCGAAAACCAGAGGTTCCGACCTGAATTGGGTCTTGGGTCCATTCAAAAGACGTGACTCAAGATTCAGGTCTGAATCGGTAGTTAGTCTCGGGTCCAGTCGGTGCTCTCTGACAGGCTGGGTCCACGTTTACTCGAAAGAGTTAAAGATATTGGCGGTGGCAGCCAATGTCAGGACTCGGGGCAGTTTAATTAATTATTCATTAACGTGCCTTGTTTGTCATGAAACAATCGTGTTGCCGTAGCGTGTTATTAGCGGTTTGCCCGGCAGCTGTGAATCACAATGGGTCGCTAACATGATAACGTTGGATGAGAGAACATATTCATGACACGTCCTGACCGGTGTAGGCTATTAGCGTTAGCAGTTGCTACCAATAGCATCTGTATCCACAAAGAAAATAATGACGTGGATTTATTGTTGTTTACATCACGTAGCCTATGTAGCAACTGAACCGGGTAGAAGAAGACAACTTTAGGTAAGAAAATCAAGTTTTATTCAACGCTAGACAACTTTAACATGAGCAACTATGGGCTGTATTGTCTCGGTTCTATTCAGGTAACTCGGTTCGGTTCGTGGTCGGAAACTAAAAACTCGGGTTCGGACTCGCGGACTTATGATAATAGCTCAGGTCGGGTCGGTTTCGGGTCGAATTTTCACGGGTCCATTCGGGTTCGGGTCCATGAAAGTGGACCCATGAAGACCTCTAATGTTCATGCAGTAGGCGAAGACCACCAGTGAGCATCACGTCGCTCATGTTTTTGGTGTTAGGAAGTGCCGTGCTGTTTAATTTGTTGCAGGGACTAAAGTTTGAAAGAAAGGTTGCAGCATGTTTAACCTTCCTCCAGTTCCCTCCTGCCAGTCTTTTCTGTTTGTGGTCTCGAACCGCTGTGATAGCCGTCATTAGCATCTACGTGAGCTCTGCAGGGATGTGGGCGTGTCTGCATGAGGGTGCTGTAAAACTGTGAAGCGCTAACCAGTCATGATTTCAGTGTGAATATTGCATCACTGGCAGAAGAACCTTTTTTTTTTTTTTTTGTATAGTGGTTGATTTCCAGTGTGCTCTAATGTGAGCTTTTTCTTTTACGTTTTTATATGAACTTGTGTTTTGTTGCTGCAGCAGCTGCAGGCTGGCAGTGCTGGTGGTCTCGGGCGTCCATCAGTGCTGTCTTCTATGTCTGTCTGCTGCTCTGGTTGTGCTCATCACCATTTGTCTGGCCGTGATGCTCTCCTGATAGGTGGAGAACCAGCTTCACCTGTGATTTTAAAATCCTTTTTTATAATTGTAAACCACTCTAAAATTTGAACTTTAATTTAAAAAAATAAATTTTTAGATGGAACTAACCTCCTGCTCTTAAAGTCCTTCAACGGTGTCATCAGGCTTCTTGGTTTAGTCTTTTTAAACCCAGTTTTTCCTGACTCCATCTGCCTTTCATATCACCATGAAGTGTTCATGAGCAAGTTAGAGGGTTTTTATGGTGGTATGGGGATTTACATATTCTCCTTGCCCTCTAAAATAAATATATTGTATTTGTATATTGTATGTAAAACTCCATCATCTTGTAACAGATTGTAGACAACAAGGACTCCAGAGTGCAGTGAGTTGTTGTGGTTGATTCAAAGACGTGTTTAATGCATAAGATGAGAAACGTTGTTACAGACTAAAGTGTAAAGTCTCGACGTCTTTAACGTGACACTTAGAGCTGAGCAATTTTATCGATTCTGTGATATATATCGATATTTTATTTCTCCAGAGAGTATCGATTTTTCAGTCGCGGGTATCGAAATTCTAAGCTTCTTTCAAAACCCCCGTGTCCCACCTTTAAAAGCTTGCAAGCTTTTAAAGTAAATTGTTGCTTGCAAGCTTTTAAAGGTGGGAAACAATTTGCACGGTTTAAATAAATGAAACTAGTTTTCTCAACACATCTTTTATTCATTTTGTCCAGCATTTGCAAGCTGCCTGTCAGCCATATAATGTGTAATTGATGCTTTCAGTTCAATTAATTCAAACAAAGTCATTGGAACACTCACAAGATGTCACCAAAATCACTTTGTCCCTTTAAAATCTTTCATAAAATGATGTTAATGTATTGTAAGATGAATATCGATATAGATCGTATCGTGAGCCGAATATCGTGTATCGTATCGTATCACAAGATTAGTGTATCGCTACAGCCCAAGTGACACTGATTGATGCAGATCAGACTTCACCTGGGAGGCCAGGTGGGCGTCCACCATGACTGGTGGCTGAGGAGGAACCCAGTACAGTGGTACCTCTACTTACGAAGTTAATGGGTTCTGGAAGTAGTTTCGTAAGCTGAAATTTTTTTTAAGTAGAGACGTGTTTTTCATGTAAATGTCCTAATCCGTTCCAAGCCCCACAAAATTTTAACATAATTTTTTTTAAATAAATGATACATGAAATTACATGAAAACCTGTAAGAAATACATGTTAGAACTAGAAAAGCACTCAGAGAGCGCAGACCTCCACTAAACGCAACAATTATCGAAAATGTGAAAGTGATCCAGAATCCAGGATTTCTTCTGGATCACAGATTTCTTTCGTAACAAGAGGCAATATTTTCCCATTGAGGCGATTCGTAACCTGAAAATTTCGTATGTAGAGACGTTCGTAAGTAGAGGTACCACTCTAGTCTGAAGTCAAGAGCAGAGCAACTATACACTTCCAGAGTATTTTCTCATCGAAAACAGCAGGTCGTCAAGGCACAAGAGCAAACACCAGTCACGATACTTCACTGTCGGGATGATGGGATGATGACTCCTACCATGGATACTAGGGATGCACAATAACTGTTTTTTAAAACCGATACCGATAATCGATAACTTTCAGCTCTTAAAGGCCGATACCGATAACCGATAACACACACATGTACCTAAGATCATTACATCAATACTATGAACAAAATCCAAAACAGTTTGGACTCTTTAAATGAGCAGATATTTATTTTTTCCATTGAAAAAATCAAGCCTCTCAAACATTTTCTTAAAGCTATCAAACAAACCTATTAGATATCTCACATCAACTTAAATAAGGTTCATTACTGACTGATATAAAAAATAAAGGCTCCTTGAACTGATGGAAATACATGCATCAGAATTACAAACTGAAAAAGATTAACATTTAAAGGATTTTGACTTGTGGTTCCATTTCAATTAAAGATGGGGTAGGTTTTCTTTTTTTGCAGCACTTTTTACAATATTGCCTGAAAACCTTTTCACATTCCCATTGCACTCACTGAATAAAATGTTTGCAAAAAAAAACGAACGTTTTGGTCAGTCTAGAGGGTTTAGAGAAAAACTCGACCCAATCAAAATAGTGATGATCACTATTTTGATTGGCTGCCTAATACGTCATCAAAATTCACTCCACCCACCCCTCCCTCCCTCCTGGGTTCAAGTGTGAATCGTGTGAAGGCTGGTTTCTGGCTGAGAGAGGAGGAGGGGAGGAGGGAGGGAGTGTATATTTTCAAAATCTCACTTCAGTTGGATTGCTGGAACCTTTTTTCAAACAACACCTACCCCACCTTTAATACCTTTAATTAAAGTAAATGAGGTTCAGTAGTTTTTATTTTTTAATCTCATGGAAGCTTTAGATGAGAGAGATGAGGGAGAGGAGAGGGGAGACTGCTGCTGGCTTTCGCACGTTAGCATTAGCTCACATTAGCGTGATTTCAAAACTCCATGGATGGAAGTGTTATGTTGTAGGTGGCTGATCAGGTTTACGTATTAAAAGCTTGTGCTTCCCTCCTCGTAGAATTCACTCGGAGGATTCGTCACAAATAACCACCAAACTATCTTCTTCTGAAACTTTAATAAAGTTCCACGCCGCCATGTTTGTTGTGATCAGTACGCTGTGCTGCAGGCTGCATTCAAGATGTAACGTAAATTCCCACGTTCCCTCGTTTGCTAGTCGTTCTTTCAGCCTTTTCTATTTTTTTATTTTTTATGTGTAACATGAGGGAAAATACTGAGTATATCAATTAAAGTCAGCAACTACTAAAATTATGACCGAGTTAATGAGTTGTTTTCTGGCATGAGGGGGTGGGTATTCTTGATTTCCTGATTGAGAAATCGTTTTTCTGATTATGCGGACGTTACTTGAACATAACATTCACTGCCAGTCATTTAAGGCTCAGAGGGAGCGAGGCACTGCCGTGTTTACAAAAATATATATATCTGTTATTGAGGCTATTTGTCGTGATATCGGATTTATCGGCATGACTTCATCATTTCCCATTATCGGCCCGATAGTTATCGTGCACCCCTAGTGGATACTGCTGAGTAATCTTTCTGAACAGGGGACGGCCCCGACGTCTCCCGATGTGGAGTCGCCCCGAGGTCCGTGGCTGAGATGGGGGAAGAGACAGTTGACGTGTGACAGGAAAGCTTCGGCTCAAGGGAGGCCGAGAGGTGTGGTGGAAACCTCCAGAGTAGCTTAGCAACAACTGAGCCAGCATCAGCAACAGCTGATGGTGAAATGTGCGCCGCCTCAAAAATAACTCTTGATAGATCGCATGAATAAAAACTTACTGCTAACAGCTGAATATCTCTGTCCGCCTGTACGGTCGTAAAGTTGTCCGGACAACTTTGCTGCAGCTACATCAATGCTGCATTCCTGACACGTCCTCCTCAGGACCAGCTCCTCCATCCTACTTCACACGCTCCGGTCCCGTCCACTTGGACTTCGCTTCCCTTCGCTGGACTTTACTGCGCTATTATTATCTGTTTCCAGAAGGTTCCTGGACAACCAGAGCGTGAAAGGCTTGAAACATGGTCTCACCAGGCCTCAGGTTTACCTCTTTTACATTTCACTTTGACATAACAATAAAGCAAAAAAAAAAAAAAGGGACTAGCAGCACTTTGATAGGGTAACGAGGCGGACTGAGGTGTCGGGTACCAGCAGTGAAACAGGGCACCGCCGCCGCAGGCCGGCTCGTCCCTGCGCTCTCATCGGTATTCACCTCGTCTCTGTCTGACCGTCATTAAGGGCGGTAATGAGGCGAGTTGTGAGCTGAGGACTCTGCCGCTGATGACGATGGTGTGGATTCTTCATCGACAGCTGCTGGCTCGCCATCAGGAGGGGTCCTTGTGATCTTCTGACAGCTGTTGCCCGCCGCTCACCGGCCCAACACTGGGCTTCCTCACTTATCATGCCGAACCACTGAAAGGAGGCTCGGAGCACATGTTCGTCCAGCAAAGTGGTCTCTAACGGAGAAAAGAAAGTTCCTTTTTTTTTCTGTTGACAGCCGTCACCCGTTTGGCGTTTCCGTGGAGCATTACATTTAACAGCCAGATACAATGAACAGATCCTGTCCGATCAGCGACGGATAAAGTGGTGCTTTTGGTCAATAACTGGTCTCAGACGGTGAAAACACAGCAGACATTTATATGTCTAAGCACATTTATTTTGTGTTTCTACCAACTGGTAGAAAAGTGGACCATCAGTTTAAGATTTTACAAGGTTTCCCACCCGGATAAGAGGCTTTGGGCACCAGGTAGACAACATATCAAGGTCTGCCTGGGTTACAGGATGCGAGAACATGAGTTTTGAGCAAACGTCTCTGTTTATGCATCTTTGCATCTTCACAAAGGTAAATAAGTGACGATATTGTGCGCTGGATTTCTGTCTGATGAAGCTGCATGAACTCCAGGTCCACACAAGTGCTCGGTTTGCTGTTAAATCTACAATAGCGGAGAAATATTGCAGGGGAGAACTTGGGGCTTAGTGTGGTGCACTTTGGTTCCTCCCCTGTTAACCTTGGGGCTTTGGTGTTGCTCCCGCCGCGCACGGACAGAGCCCGCCCAACTGAAGATGGACCCCTCCGTGTCACACGAGTTGAGGAGCCGTACGAGGACTCGTCTTTGCCCTTGCTGCTGTGCTCTTTGATGGGTACCTCTAAAAATGAAAAGTCAGTTCCAGTCATCCCACATGGTGTCCATTTTCCTCTGAGCCCAGCCGGTCACTGTCTCCTCTCGACGCCAGTCCTCAAGCTTCACGTCTTCGTACCTGTTTCCAGCCTCACGCTGTCGGACAGGAGCAGCATCCAGTCTGCAGACTGGCCTACCCTTCTGCAACAAAGACTTGTCCATGTTTTACACTTTTCAATGTCTTATCTGAACTTAGGGTATCATCTACCGGAGCCTGGGAAGGGTTTTAGAAAGGCTCCTCATCCTCTGACAGTCAGATCATCTTTCTTTCAATGATTATTGTGTTGTTTAACTGAAAAATTCTTTATCTATGATGAAGCTGCTTTTTCCAGGTGGGCGTAACTTGATAAATAGATTTTATGTGCTCTTGTCTCGTGTTTCTATGAAACGTTTTAGAGTGCGATGCTCCATCAGACACATCCTGAAATAAAACTATTTCTTTGGGATAACAATCTTTCTCTTGTCCCCGTCGCCCTTCTATCCTGTTAATACGAGGACGGGCTCTGACTTTCGTTCCCATCATGCTCTTGTGTAGTTGAAGTGTCGGGATCAGCTGCCTTAAAGCCACAAACAAATAAAACCAGAAACGTGTAAAAGTGACTCAATACTATAAACGCTTAACACCAACTCAACAGAAGTCCTTTAAAAGTTAAAGAGTTTCCACCAAAAACAATACAAACACGTCTGTCTCAAATCAATAAGCACCATTTCTGAGTTATAAAAGTTAGCAACAAATCAAAACACTTTGAAATGTCTTTTCTTCAACAGTCTCATTTAACCACCTCCATAGTCGAGGAAAACTAACTCAAGTCAGCAGACCTGTAGTTAGAAAGCAAACAAAACCGTTTCAAGCCCCGAACAACGAGCAGTCGCTCGTTTCCAGGTGGGAAACGACTGTTAGCCCTTAGCCCCCGCTGAGCTAACGAGGCTGGCTCACGCAATGACTGGAAACGACCTCCAGCAGAGGTCATGGGTCGCTCATCCTCCTGGTCCTCCTGGCGGTTTTCTGGTCGACACAGGAGCAGTCCAGCATTCATGTCGTCCATCAGTGACTATCAGTCCTTCACCGTCTCTTCTTTCCTCTCCGTCTGCCCGCTCAAGCTCTCCCGAGGTCACATGACTACATGACTCTCGTTTTCCCAAACAAAATCACCTGATCGGGATGGGCATGGCATATTAAGCGATTAATCAATGATTGATCATTAAGAATTTGGTTTAAACACATTCATTTTCATCGATGACCCGAATGTTTTTTTTTTTTTTTTTAAACAATCCGAATGTAGGTTATCAGTGCACGTCCTAAACAATGCGATGCATTTCGCTGTGCCACCAACAGGGGGCAACATTTCACCATCACCCTACCCTGGCTGGCCTCAGTTGTTACATGCTAGCTTCTGTAGGTCGTCGCCTAATCATGAAGCGGTCGCGGTGAAGTGTGGCGTGGGGGGTGGGACCATTTTCGTTTAGAAAATGAGCAAGTGTACTGCAATCACTGCAATGCAAATTACAAATACAATTAATCGACAACGACAATGAAGTATCATTTGAACAACATGCGCATCCAAGCCTTGTAAAGGACGGTGGAGGCGGTTCATCATCATATCTCAGCCTAGCCTAGCCTAGCCTAGCCTCGGTGTTAGCACGGACCAGAAGGAGCTGCAGCGCACATCGAGCACACAACAAGCGCATCTTTTTAAGAAACAAAAAGCCTGTAATACTGGCGCCTTGATATAATGGGATATAAATTGTCCTTGTTAAGTAGTCTCCTCAATATCTCTTCTTTTATTATCATTGATTTTTTTTAAAGAAAAGAAAAAGGAAATGTCTGTTACATTATTCTCGACCACGAAACATTCGGGCCACTGATCACATCTGGGCATGCGCGGGCCATAGCAACCAGGCCAAGCAACCAGGGGGGAAAACAAATGTCACGCCGATATCGAGAATATTTGTGATAGTTTTCAATATAAAAATGTTAATGATTAATCGATTATTAATCATTAATTCTCCCGACGATCGACAAATAAATCTACACCGAATGCCCATCCCTACACCTGATAATAGTTTTGTAGGACACATGACACATGGAGAACTTGAAAAACTTCACAGTGCTGCTGAGCTGAAACATGTTTCTGAAACACCGGAGAACGCGGTGATTAATGTTCAGCAGGACGACGGTCCCAGATTCAAACTGAGATGAACTGGATGAACCCATTCATGACAGCAAATATTACATGGAACAGAGTGGCGTTTTCTCCCCGGGGGATATGAACATATATGTGTTTGTTGGCCGGTTTTGCAGCCCACCTGTTTTCCCGACAGCATGAAGACGTGAGGTCTGAAGTGAGCCCTGAGCCGGAGCGTATTTATAACCCGGGTCATGTGACGAGAGACGAGAATTCAAAACAAGAGGCAGTGTTCTTAAGATAGAGCTTCGCAGACGCTCTGGATGAAGCTGAATGAAGCTGGTCTGGACTGAGGATAGAAGCTCCATGAAGCCAGACGTGTTATACAACAGACTCTAGAAACAGGAAACGGCCATAAATAATGTGGAGAAGATTCCATCAGTATGAGTCTAGATCAGGGGTGTCAGACTCATTTCCACTGAGGGCCACATCAGCATCATGGTGGCCCTCGAAGGGCCAGATTGACAGCATGAATGTAACAAAATGGAACGTAAACCCAAATAAATTAAACTACACCTTATTACATGTTAAATAACAATCTTTCTCTTGTCTCTCTATGTTAAATAATGGTTTCTGTATTTATTATGTATTCAAGTTTCAAATATTTAAGTCATTATTATATTAAACTCAGAGTTTTTGGTTGTAAGAGTATCCATTACCTTGGTTTCAGAAGCGGAAGCGGTTCTTTGTTTTTCTTGCAGGCTAAATTTAGCATACTTAGCTCCGTGTTTTGCTGTCAAAATGCAGACATAGATTAAACTCTTTCACGACTGACATCCGCCTCATAACACAAAAGTTATACTTTTGTGCATCAATTTTTCTTTTCTTGGACATGTTGGGGTTAGTTTGTAAAGGTTTTTAAGTCTATCAGTTCTATTAAATCATCTTGCTCATAGCTACCGTTATCGTTGTGGGTAACGACGAAATGCATGATGGGAGATGTAGTTTATTGTCAATATGCGCTTTAAAGCGGTGAAAACGTATTTTAAGTCTTAAAATATTGGTTTAAAATTTAAGCTAATAATGCCCAAGCTCTCGGGGGCCACATAAAATGACGTGACGGGCCACATTTGGTCCGCGGGCCTTGTGTTTGACACGTGTGATCTAAAGGTTAGATGAATAAATATGTAGGAGTCTCCCGTTTGAACATTGATGTTGAACGCGTCAGGGTGAGAAGAGCGGCTGATTAAATGACGAACCCATCATACCCAAGCCTGTGATTTAGAGTTGCCCCTTTTATACGGGTCCACGTTCAGCGAGATCGTGTACCAGAACGTTCTGCATGATCGTCTTCCCTGATCTCACAGACGTGTTTCCAGATGGTGATGCCTCAAGAGTCTAGATTTTAACCCCACTGAAAGTCTTTACGGAGTGTGTCTTTTGACAACACAAGCCGTTTCCTACTCGGCAGGCAGCAAAGCTGTGAATCCAGGAACACACCAGTCCAGAGAAGTGGGTTCCCCTTCAGGGCATCCTGTTATCCACATGTTCAATTAATCGTGATATTGATTCGAGGTAATCGTACCCAGCACCAGTCTCAGAGCGAAGAGCGCTGATAGGATAATATGGAAGTATGAGTTCTTTAAGATGACCTTCAACCATCTTTGTGGTCCAGACATTTGTTTACCTGCGTTCTGTGTCTTTTCTTTTTTTTTTCATCTCTCTTCTCATCAAATCATGGCACAAACAGCCTTCACTGGTCGTCTCTTCCTTCTGTCCATTTTCAAATAGCTCATCTTCTGCGTCCCGTGTTTCCTTGCCGTGTATTGTTGACAAAAACCTGGTTTCGAGAGCGGCTGGTTGACCGGATCACCGTCAGACTGTGTGACACGAGTCACCAGCGCCGAACCTCCTTATGAGTGGAGGTTCACCTGTCCTCCCCGGGGTCACACCGCGCAACACTCCCACGTGCAGCGTTATCATGTTGGCGATCCGTTGTACTTTACAGCTGCCGGGCAAACCGCTAATAACACGCTACGGCAACACGATTGTTTCATGACAAACACGCCACGTTAATGAATAATTAATTAAACTGCCCTGAGTCCTGACATTGGCTGCCACCGCCAATATCTTTAACTCTTGAGTAAATGCGGACCCAGCCTGTCAGAGAGCACCGACTGGACCCGAGACTAACTACCGATTCCGACCCAAACCCGGAGTCACGTCTTTTGAATAGACCCGAGACCCGATTCGGGTCGGGTCGTACCCTCGGGTTTTCGGGTTGTTCTGAAGACCTCTACTGTAGTTCCCCTTGTCTGATCCAGCTGGGAGTTTGTGGGGAGTTGAATCCAACGGTGTGGGAAAGAGTTCAGGTTCTGTGAAAGTACTCAGTTCGCTGCACTCCGCCATTTTGTCGAGTGAATTTGCCCGCATTCGGGTTACTATGGTGACACATGTGCTTCTATTTCCGGAAGTGTAGATGACTAAAGAGACTGGCGGAGCCCAGCGAGCGGAATATTTCCACTGAGCCACCATTAAATAAATAAAAATCAATTCTTGTACGAGAATCGATTTTTAAAAATTCCCCCCAAAAAAATCACGATTAATATAAAAATCGATTTTTTTTTTTGGCCCAGGCCTAATTTAAAACATATTTGTTTAACTTAAATGACCTCTCATGGACCCACCTGCAGTACCACGATGGCTCACCTGGGGGCCGCGCCCCCACACTTTGGGAATTACTGTTTGCTTGTCATTGTGGGAAACAAACCAACCACAGTGTAGTAGCTCAGAGGCTCAGACCCTCAGGATCAGTTGTGGTTTTATGATTTGTTCCTGTTTTGCAGCCAGAGAACTAAACTACCTTCCAGACAGTTAGTCAACCAGCAACTCATCTGTACATCAAAAACGTGAGACCATCTGTTCAGGAGCTGAAGCTGTTTGGTGAGCAACAGGACAGTGATCCCAAGATCCCCAGACCTTTAAAAGGACTTTAACCTGATCTGGACTAATCTGGACTAATCTGACTTTATCCTGATCTGGACTAATCTGGATTTTATCCTGATCTGGACTAATCTGGATTTTAACCTGATCTGGACTAATCTGGATTTAAACTGACCTTGACTAATCTGGACCTGATCTGGACTAATCTGGACTTTAACCTGATACTGGACTTTAACCTGATGACTACTCTGATTTATCCTGATCTGGACTAATCTTTTTAACGATCTGGACTAATCTGGACTTTATGATTGGATTTTAATCCTGATCTGATCTGAATCTGGACTGGAATCTGGACTTTATCCTTGGACTAAACTCCTGGGACTTTAATCTGGATCTGTAATCCTGATCTGGGACTAATCTGGAGGACCTTTATCTGGATTATAACCTGATCTGGACTCTTTAAATATGACTACTCTGGACTTTAACCGATCTTAATTCTCTGGATAATCTGATCTGACTGACTGACTAATCTGGACTCTGGAATCCTGACTGGACTGAACTGGACTTAACCTGATCTGGACTTTTATACCCTGGACTAATCTGGATTTTCCTGAACTAATCTGGATTTTATCCCTGCTAATCTGGACTTTATGGACTTGGATACTGGATCGGACTTTAAAACTGACTGGGAATTAACTCTGGATCTGGACTTTAAACCTGATCTGGGACTAATCTGGACTTTATATCTGATCTTTAATCTGGATTTTAGATCTGGACTAATCTGCTGATCTGGACTAACCTGATCTGGACTATCTGGACTAATCTGGATTAAACATCTTGGACTTGATTTTAACTGATCTGGACTAATCTGGACTTTAACTTGACCTCCTGGACTATACCTGATCTGACCTGATAATCTGATTTTAACCTGATAACTGGACTCCTGATCTGGACTAATCTGGACTTAACTATCCTGACAATCTGGATTAATCTGGACTTTACCTGATCTGGACTAATCTGGACTTTACTCTGGGACTGGACTAAAATTGATCTGGATCTGGACTAACTGACTTGGACTGTATCTGGAACCTGATCTGACTAATCTGGACTTTAACCTAATCTGGATCTGGACTAAATCTGATCTGACTTACTGGATTGACCTCCTGATCTGGACTAATCTGGACTTTAACCTGATTTAAAATTCTGGGCTAATCTGAGGACTACTGGATCGGGGGGATCCAGGTTCTCCCGAAGCTCAACGGACTGAAAGCAACGTGGGAGAGAAAGAAAAAAAAATGTTGCCCTAATAAACACGCTTTGTGAAATTCCTCCAATTTCTTCCTCTATTGTGTAAATAAACGTGACCCACAGAGCTTCAGTAGCCTCAGCAACAAGATTTTTCATTATCTTTACCTCTAACAACTATTACAAGTAATAAAAGAAGACACCCTGGACAAGTGAGTGGTATGGTTTCAGTTCAACTGAGTTTAAAAATGCTCACAACACGTTCAGTATTTTTTTACAGTCAGTCCACGAAAAACTGGAGTCCAGAAGTGAATTCAGCCACAGATCCCACAGACTCAAAGAGCCAACAGCTTTGTACTGAGTTGATTTGTTCCTCAGCTTTGTGTGGATGTGTGTGTGTGTGCACGTGTGTGTGCATGTGTGAGTGTAAAGTCATCTATGGGACAATGGAGCTGTTGTAGTGGTTGGTGGTTTACAGCAGACAGCAGGTGTGAAAGTTGACACCTCTCCTTTCAGTCTGCGCTATTTGTGTCTCACATGCAGTAAAGATCTCCGTCTAATCTCCGTCTTCTGTCTCTGTCACACTACGTATTTATGTGCTCATAATTGTGTTCAATTTAAAGCATTTTTATTCTTTTAGGAGAACTTACAAAAAAAGGTAGTGTCATGCTATGGAAATGGATGCTGCTTGAGTACCGCAGAGCGTGACGTACACGGAGGCAGCACTTTTCCAGTCTTTTCCTCTCGTAGTGGCTTCCTCCAGGCAAACCAGACAGGATCAGGATGTAGCCGTCACAGCTAGGGGTGCACGATAACTGTTTTTATTAAACCGATACCAATAACCGATAACTTTCAGCTCCTTAAGGTCAATACCAATAACCGATAACTTTCAGCTCCTAAAGGCCGATACCGATAACACACATATATACCTATGATCAATACATCAATACTATGAACAAAACCAAAAATAGATTTGATTCTTTAAATGAACAGATATTTATTTTTTACAATGAAAAACTACTGGCAAGCCTCTCAGACATTTTCATAAAGTTATCAAACAAACCTATTTGATAACTCACATTAACTTAAATAAGGTTCATTACTGACTGATATAAAAAAAAAAGGCTCCTTGAACTGATGGAAATACATGCATCAGAATTACAAACAGAAAAAACGTTCATTCCTCAATGACAATAAAAAATAATGCACAGGTCATAATGTACTGACACAAGTTAGACTTGTCTGTGTGAAAATAAACTGAAAAAGTGCACTCCATAGTAACCAAAAATTATGTTTAAAGGATTTTAACTTGTGCTTCCATTCAAATGAATGCCTTTAATTAAAGTAAATGAGTTTTAGTAGTAGTCTTCTGAAACTTTAACAAAGTTCTACACCATCGCCGCCATGTTTGTTTGTTTTTATCAGCGCACTGTTCCGCAGTGCTGCATTCAAGGTGTAACGTAAATTCCTTCGTTCCCTGGTTTGCTTGTCGTTCTTTCGGCCTTTTCTATTTTTTCTAATTTTTATGTGTAACATGTGGGAAAGTAATGAGAATATCAATTCAAGTCAGCAACTACCAAAATGATGACCGAGTTAACGAGTTGTTTTTTCTGGCATGAGGGGTATTCTTGATTTTCCTTACTGAGAAATCGTTTTTTTCCGATTATGCCGACGTTAGTTGAACATAACATTCACTGGGGGGTCATTCAAGGCTCAGAGGGACGAGACATGCCTGTAAAAAAAAAAAAAAAAATTATATATATATATATATATATATATATATATATTATCGGGGCTGTTTGTCATGATATTGGACTTATCGGGATGACGTCATAATTTCGTGCACCCCTAGTCAGAGCCGATCTTTTCCTCGCCGAAACACCGTGAACATTGTCTGTAATTTCTAGTGAGGTTCAGGACATCAACATTCTTCTCAGTTTTTTCCATCCTGTCATGTCGAATCAAATCAAATTGAATTTCAAAAAATTGTTGAATTTCACTTCTGGGATTAATAAAGTATTTTTCATTTTCATTTTCAGTCAAAACAAGACTACGTCCCTTATTAGACTTAAATCTCTAACTTTACATTATTTTACCTGATAAACAAAAATTCACAGTTCACAAGGCTTCTAGATCGATCTAATGATCATTTTTTTTTGTACCAGGCAGTAAAAGTATTTATTTCTACTGTAAAACTAAACATTTGAACGCAGAGTTCAGTGGAGTTCAACTGGATTTGGAGCCATTAAAACAACTGAAAGTATCTAAGCCAGGTGGATGTAGATCCCTGAGATAATCATGTTTGGGCCGCACAGGCCCGGACGAGGCAGGGTTATAATAGTTTTGAATTTTTCATTAGTTTTAGTTTTTATTTAGTTTTTAGTCTAGTTTTTCAAATTCAGTTAGTTTTAATTCGTTTTTAGAGCAGTTTTGCTAGTTTTTATTTGTTTCATTTTTTGAAATACTTAGTTTTTAGTTTAGTTTTTTTAGTTTCAGTGTTGGTTTTAGTTTTATTTTGTAAATTAGGGTTGTAATTTTGGTTGGATTGAAGCACTGAACTTTTTGAAGGCTATCGAATCACATAGTCGTGTTTACATTCATGGTCTCAATAAACATATTTATCAATGCATCTTTCCGCTCTGTGGTGTTCCTGCGTATTTACTGACCAGCAGCTATCTGGTCTCCATGGAAACAGTCCATTATAGTTGCTGTTTTCTCCCGTTCCTTCCCAACGCTGACTGGCCTGCAGCTGTAGCTTCTCTTTCCAGGGGGCTAGCTTAGGCTAGCTTATCCAGGTAGTCTTGGTTAGCCTCCTTATATAATATAGCTTAGGCTAGCTTATCCAGGTAGTCTTGGTTAGCCTTCTTTCCAGGGGGCTAGCTAGCTAGAGGCTAGCTTTGTCCAGGTAGTCTTGGTTTAGCCTTCCTTATTAAGGCTAGCTTAGGCTAGCTTATCCAGGTAGTCTTGGTTAGCCTTCTTAAGTAGGCTTAGCTTAGGCTAGCTTATCCAGGTAGTCTTGGTTAGCCTTCTTTCCAGGAGGCTAGCTTAGGCTATCTTATCTAGGTAGTCTTGGTTAGCCTTCTTTCCAGGGGGCTAGCTTAGGCTAGCTTGTCCAGGTAGTCTTGGTTAGCCTTCTTTCCAGGGGGCTAGCTTAGGCTAGCTTATCCAGCTAGTCTAGCTTGGTTAGCTAGCTTTAGCTTGTGTGAGCTTTTTCAAATGGACTTCAGATTTGTGGGTTTTTTCTCCTTGAGAAGTATTCCACACATTGTATCACCTGCTTCTACAACAAGGCTCTTATTTTTATCGTTAACACAGTCATAGTCAAAGAAATCCCAAATAGGACTGTGCCTCTTTTGCAGCTTTCTAAATATAAAGCAGACTTTGTAGCCTTTGTCTCTTTATTGGCTAGACGTTTGATTTTACTGAAGTGGAAGTCCTCTGCGCCGCCTTCTCATTCCTCTTGGATCAGGGACATCTTTCAGTTTGTGAAGTGGGAAAAAAGTTAGGTGCTCGATACATGGTTCACTTGCAAAGTTTTATAAGACTTGGGGTCCATTTTTTGCGTATGTTGAGGGATTGACTTTTACTGCTGTTCCAGAGTAGCCAACCTGATTGTCGACTAACTGTGTATTTTTCCATCCATCCATTATCTATACCCGTTTCATCCTCCGGAAGGTCACGGGGATCTGCTGGAGTCTATCCCAGCCATCTACGGGTGCAAAGGCAGGGGTCCACCCTGGACAGGTCTCCAGTCCATCACAGGGCCACATGCACAAACAAACCACACACACACACCACATCCACTCCTACGGGCAATTTAGAACCACCAATTAACCTGACATGCATGTCTTTGGACTGTGTATTTTTCCTGTGTGAATTTGTAGCATGCTGGAAATGTTTTTTACTTTTCTTTGTGACTATATTGCACTTTTATTTTGAAGTGGGTGACCAATTTTGTGTTTTGTTCTATGTAAAAAAATTTTAATTTTAAAATTTTTTATTTTTTTTATTATTTTTTTGTGTGTGTGTTTTGTTGTTGCTGTGTTGTTGTTGTTTTTTTTTTTTTTTTTTCTTTTACAGAATGTCACCTTTTGACTTTATTATGTCATCAAAAATTAATAAACAAATATTTTAAAAAAAGGTCTGTGCCACTTTCTCCCAACTTTTGCCGCAGCCATCACTGCTGATCACTTTTTTTTTTTTTTTTTTTTTCGGTTGTACAGCGGAGCAAAGTTAATAGATTTCAAACGTTTATGAGAAAAAAATTACAAACATGAAAACGAAGGACGATCTTGACATTATTATAGTTAATTTTAGTTTTGTTTTATAAACAGTAAGTTATGGTTTTTTTAAAAAAAACTCTCCTTTTTATTTTATTTCAGTTAACCAAAAATTTTTTTCAATTCTAGTTTTCGTTATTTCGTTCATTTTCATTAACGATAATAACCTCGCCGCAAGACTGGCTGCACCGTTTTCATCCCGTAGCAAACGTTTGAGGACCTCAGGACCTTCTCGGTTCCTTCAGAGATGCAATGTGACTGAGCAGCTTTCACAGATGTTTTCATGGTTCTGTTCGTTCCTAAATGCTTCTCTCAGTTTGACTCCGCATCCATCTGTTCCTCCGTCCTCACAAATCAGCCCGGACCCACTGAATGATACTCCCACCGCCGTGCTTGAGAGCAGGGACGCATCAGGACTGAAGGCCTGTGGGAACGTTGAGTCCTCCAGATCCAGTCGAACGAGCGAGGAGGTCGTCTGCTTTGTTTCAACCCTGCAGGTATCAACATTAAACTTAGCAGAGCTGCATCAGAGTGTTGCTCCGCTCCTTCAGGGATCACGTCTACGAGCGTTTGTCACCTCAGCGGGGCGTCGGGACGAACGCCGCCGTGGCCGGATTCACATGTGCTCAAACGGTCCCGCTGTGAAGAGCTGATTTGCGGATCCATTTTGAAAGAAAATTTACGATCTGAACGTTATCTGTGAGACAGAGGAGCTTCAGTCTGTAACAGCCTTCTCATTTTACTCCCAATGTTCTTCCCAAAACATTCCAGCACCAGGATTTATTTTGCTCCTCTGCTATCCATCATTTTGTCAGAGCAGGTGTTGAGTTTTTTTTTTTCCTTTTTCTTTTTTTTTTTTTGTTTTTAACAGCACTCATCTCTTTTTTGGATGGAAGCTCTTGGCGAGGGCTCGGCACCCGTGACCCGGCTGGGAGGCGGGATCTGGGTCGCGGTACCGAGTAGGTTGGTGGTGAGGGAGGATCCTGGAAGAGCCGCTCCTGGCCGTAACAGCAGGTCAGGGTGAAGACCCCCCCCCCCCCCCCCCCAAACCCCTGAAGGTCCGGAAAATTGGTGAGATTAATGCTGCTGGCAGAAGGACGGTGGCGATGATGGCGTTTCCAGATGGCCGGCGGGTTCAGCGGTGGCGCTGCGGTGTCACAGCGCGGCCTTCGACCGCCGCCTCGGGTTTATGAGTCGTGAAAAATCGTTTCAGGCCTGATCCTGGGACTCAGTCAGCAGCGGTTTGGGACAGCTCGTTATCCATCTCTTACGCGTTGTCGGGAAAACTTTCAGACCTGTTTTGTTTTTTACAGTTTTTTTACAGTTTTTTTTTTAGTTTTTGGAGGATGACTCAGTTGCAAAGGCTCCTTCAGCTCTGGGTTAACTCAGTCCGTCGTCTGCTGTGGATCTTCTCAGTGAAATGTGACACCAGGTAGTAAAAAAACAAGTAAACACAACGTAAAACGTAAGAACATAGCAGCGATGCTTCCAGAGCACAGAAATAGTCCTGGACTGCAGCAGCCACCTACCTACAGAAGTAGGTGAGTATCTGAAGATTGAGATTGACGGATGGACCCGTGTGACGTCACAGCTGACAGCATCCTGCCAAATCAGGGTTTCAGTGTCAGCAGGACATTTAGAATCAACATCTAAGATGACACTTTTGGCCCCGTGATGGGCCGATGACCCGGCCAGGGACCCGACCGTCTCTGTCCCGATGACAGATTTCATAAGCTCCAGCCTCCATCTCCCTCCACCCCCCCCACCAGGCCAAACAGGGTGAAGCAGGTAGAAGAAAGTAGAGGTATGAGGACGTGTCAGCGGTATGAAGTTGAGTCGGTCAAACATTTAAAGAGACACGAACAGGAGCCCAAACCAACACAGGACACGCTGAAATCACTTTGATTTATTACATAATGCAAAAGAACTTCAACTTTATCTTCTATTAGCCACGGTTACATGATGTTTTTTAATTCGGAATTAATTATTCCGAATTAAATAATTCAGAATTAAACTATTTTCCTTCGAGTTTACATGGAAATAGTAATTCCGAATTGAGGTTTACATGGAAAACACGTTTGATCGGCTTCATCCAATTCAGCTTAAGCTCTGGGGGTTGGGAAGGGTTCTGATTGGTAGGCTCTTGCCGATTGTGCTAGCATAATTTTTGGCATAATCTGAGGAATTTTTGCCCTTTTTCCAAAATAAGCACTGCTAGCATAATCCGTATATTTTCTTGTCTTAATAGCACGATTTTAGAATAATTCAAGAAAATGAAGATCTCAGCTACTAAAAACAATAGATTACTATTAACAGTTATTAACAGCAAGTGTGATGCTTCAATATAACAAGCGCTAATTAACTGTTAGAGAACGAATTAGAGAAGCCAAGCCGGACTGCGTGGTTCAGAAACGAGCGAGATTATTCAATGTTAAATTTGTTATCCAGGGCTTTGTCAGAAACCTCATGGTTTAGTTTTTTCACTGTATATTTGTTTTTATTTGTTTGAAACCCAGCGCGCGCTGCTAGCGCACGCACAGTTCGTTGTTTACTCAAAATTTGCATACTTTACCATGGTAACTGGAGGCCATTTGACTGCAAAACCTTGCGCAAACTGTGTCACTCTCTGCTACACGCGATGGTTAATTCAATTCAATTCAGTTTTATTTGTATAGCGTCTGTTACAATGACAATTGTCTCTAGGCGCTTTACAGAGACCCAGATCAAGCTATCCTCGGATAGTTATCCACCCCGCTATCCAGGCTTTGTGCAACCTATTTTTGTTCGCTGGATAACTATCCGCAGATTTATATCCGCCGTATAGGCCTAACCACCGGATAAAGTTACCCAGGTTTTGAATAACCGGGCCCAGAACGTCAGGCCAGGGTTAATAAAATACATTTTCAAACTTGTCTTGTGAGTTGTGAAGTTTGTGCACAGAATAATTTTTTTAAAAAAGTAGCATAATTTTGAAAAGCGAGCATAATTTGAGCATAATTTCGGCAAAAAACGAGCACTGCCACTAGCATAATACGCCACTTTTACTAGCACAATCAGCAAATGCCTACTGATTGGATGGGGGGGCGGATGTCTTTACGTATTTACGACCTCCTTCATTTAACCTGGCCGCTACAACGATAAAAAAGCTCACAATTTTTATGTTTCCTGCCATCTGTTCTTTTAATTATTTCCAGTTCCTCCAAGCTATTTATTAAATAAATCGTCTCTGCTCTTTAACACTGTTTACTGCGTGCCGCCATCTTGAAACTTTGTTTTGAAAACAAGCCCAGCGTGGAATATAAGCGTCATCACGACAGACGGACAAGAGAACGAGCATGCGCAGAAAGACGGGAATTAATTTAAAGCGGAATGAGTGTATACATGACCGCGGAATTATTCTATTCTGATTTAAAATCAGAATAAACCAGCCACTTACTTCGGAATTAAGTTTAATTCAGAATGGACATTTTCATTCGGAATTAGGTGTTTACATGGTAATTTTTAATCATTTTAAATCGGATTTAATTTTAATTCTGAATTAAAGAAGAAGTAAACTTGTAAACGCACTGATTATCACATCGTCACGTAATATTGGAAATTTGTCAAAATCGCAGCTTTTTAACTGAATATTCCTTTTTTTTTTTCAAAAATACTGACTTTCATAATCAAAACTTTTTGACCAAATCTGATGACTTTGTGTCCTAAAATCAAACATTTTCATTGTAATTGTCACAGATTTTGCAAAAATCTCAACTTTGACATCAAATCTCAAATTTCAGAAAATCATGAAAGGCAGAGGTCCACCTGGACAGGTCTGCAGTCCATCACAGGAACACAACCTGGAGAAAACCCCCATGAGCACCAGGAAAACACAGAAACAGCGGATCTCAACGTGGATCTCACGTGGATCTCCGCTTTTGTTGTAAAATTGTTACTTTTGTAGAGGTGGGCGGATCGATCCAAATATTGATAATATTGATACCAACGCTGGTATTGATATCGAATGATACTCATGTAAAAAGATTGATACTCAAGCTTTTCTCAAGCGATTCTCGATATCGGCGTGACGTCACGCACCATGTGATCGGCCATGGTTACACTTCCGGTTTTAGCGTGAGGGGGCAAACAAATTTGCATTCAGGTATTTTTCAATCACAGTTCCTTCAGTTATTTCCATTTTAGCATCTTTATTGTATTTTAACTTAGTCTGGCGATCGTCACTGGTGCCTGTGGTGGCGAGCATGGCTCACCAACACCAGGATGAGTTGAACCCAGAATATGTCAATATGACAAAAAATGTCATTGAAACCAATTAATAACAGCACATTTCTGTAAATTTAAGCATTATTATTCGTAATACAGCATTTACTTACCATATTTCTAGGTAATTTAATTGTTTTAAAATGTTTCTAATTTATTGTTAAAAACAACCTGAAAATAAGGCAAAATCTACAAACTGTATTTTAATTATGGAAAAAACTGTATTTTTATGAGAAAGTAATTTTCTGTTATTTCACGGTATTTTTCTGGCGCCCCAGCTGCCGGAAAAAAATTAGTTTTTTTTACGATTTTTTTTTTACAGTGTAGAGGGGGGTACTCCACATCGCGGTCTTTCACCAAAGTGTGAGGGTTTACTGTACTTACTGATGCGTAAAGTTTGATTTGAGGCGGTCTGCGTGACGTAGCTGCTGCACCAGCTGCAGGAGGAACCTCTGCAGCTCACCTGCAGCTGAGCTCCTGAGGAGGCGGAGCCAGAAGATGATTCACCTGGATCAAAGAGAAGTCTGGGATGATGTGGGAGACTCTGCATTTACGTGGAGGGATGTCAAGTGTGAGAATAAATATGCAAACTGTCTTTTTTTGGTGCATTTTTTACATTGTTTGTTCTCTTTTCTCCGAAAATAAAACAGGTAAACAAGGCCCACATTAAAGCGCACAGAGAAACTGTAGATCTGAAGCTCATGCACCAGCAACAGACGGTTCACCCGGCTTTGGCTGCTTGAGAAAAAAAATGTTAAAACAATAAGAATATGCATATTTTGGTTTGCACTTACAGCTAATATTTCCATATTTTTCTACTAAACATGGATTTGAATATTACATACTGACTTAATTTGGTGATTCTTGCCTGAAAACATCGTTGGAAGTGAAACGTGAATGTCATTTACATTTAGTCTCTTTGTTCCAGGTCCTGACGATCAGTTTTGGAATGAAAATTATCATCTTTGCATATTTTCTGAGACACTCTGAGAATCCCCAGAATGCAGTTGTCAACCATCTGTCAGGGACCCTGACAAGCGCAGGGCCGTCAGCTCAGAAGATTTAGCTGTAGGTGTAAAGGAGGAGGCTCTGCTCTGCAGGAGCCGCTCTGCAGCGCCCCCTGGCGGCCGCGGCCGTCCGCTGCAGCCGCACAGGCTGAGGTGAGGCTTGGCCCCGCCGTGTGAAATTGAATAATCTGCATTTTGATGCTTGTGGATGGAGGGTGAAGTGGTGACAGCTGAGAGGAGGTCAGCTAATCTCCTCTGAGAGCACAAAGTGGACAAAACTGCATCCAGCTAAAAATAAACTGACATTTATTTTTCATGGTTCACACGTTCATATTTACTGTCATTATGTTTCTCTCAGGAGATATCAGAAACATGACAGCTTTATTCTGATTTTTCTTTGGTTATGATGCAACTGTAAAGTTTCTCTCGCTCTCTCTCTCTTTTTTTTTTTGTTCTTCGCACCTTTTCTGTTTTCACCTGGCTCACTGGCTGAAGGCACTTCTGCTACAAAAGTGACAAAATGAGCAAAATTCAGGGTCAATTCAATTCAATTCAATTTTATTTGTATAGCATCTGTTACAATGTCAACTGTCTCTAGGCGCTTTACAGAGACCCAGAGCAAATATGATTAACTAAAATTATAATATTAAATCCAAATCAAGGATAATGGGTGGTAAAAAACTCCCACAGAGAGAGAAAAAAAACCTTTAAGCCAAACAGAGGCAAGAAAAAACTCCACTTTAAGAGGAAGAACCCTGGACCAGGACCTGGATCATATGGAGGTCAAAGGAAAACATTTTCATGCAGCAATATTTCTACAATGTGACAGACAAAAAAAGAAAACTCAAATTTGTTACAGAGATAATAATAATCATAATTTATATAATTGGGAAACTTAAAATAAACGTCCATTTTTAGGAATTCATTTATCTCATATTCTTACTAACATAAATAAAAACGCTGCAGCTCTATAGACTCATTTTTGCTCTATTTTTTAAAAGTTTGCTTGTTATAGTCCCACCTCCAGCCACTGAGATGTGGAGAATGTGGGGTTTTATTATTTTAATTTTTGCCCTGTTAGTTTCCCGCCTTGTTTTTGTGTGTTTTGTGTGTTTCTGGATGAAATCACGGCCCTAAAATGCAGCTTCAGGAGTCTAAATGAGAGCATTAAAACTAGAGGAGGGGGGGGGGGGGGTTACAGGCCCGCGCTGATGACCGTGAAGCTGTTAGCCCCTCCCTCCGCCGCCCCATTGGTCCGACCTCCGCGGACCCCCATCCTCTGGCCCCGGCCCCCCCCCCCCCCGCAGATCTCCCAGGTATAAGAGCATCCAGGCCAACAGCTGACCCGGTATAAAACAGTGAGTGACAGGACTTTACATTCCCCTGAACACCAGCATCTGCTCCGAACCTCACCGCCTCCCGCTCCGGTTCTGGTTCTGGTTCTGGCTCCGGTGGATTTTTCTCTCCTTTTCGGGCTTGTTGGACTGAGTCATGGAGTTATCAGACCTTTCCTTCCCCATCCCCGCAGCTGATGACTTTTACGACGACCCCTGCTTCAACACCAGCGACATGCACTTCTTCGAGGACCTGGACCCGCGGCTGGTGCACGTGGGCCTGCTCAAGCCGGATGACTCCTCCTCTTCGCCCTCGTCGTCCCCCCTTCCTCCTCCTCCTCCTCCCCGTCCTCCCTCCTGCACCTCCACCACGGCGCGGAGGACGACGAGCACGTCCGCGCGCCCCAGCGGGCACCACCAGGCGGGCCGCTGCCTGCTGTGGG